>AYLM01000014.1:0-57844 GCA_001625345.1 Cairneyella variabilis | reverse complement strand
CTCCTCCCCTCCACCTCCAAGCACCACGCTACTTCATCTTCCCCAAAAACCCCTCTAAATCAAACTCCTCCTCATACTGCCTATCATCCCACAGCTCCCCAAGATCATCCAACCACCCCTTCTTCCCCTTCTCCCGCACCTCGCCCGTCGCATCAACCATATCCTCTTCCCTGCCCCCCTCATCCTTCCCATTTAGCGTCGGTTTATCAATACCTTCCGCCGTCTCGCCGAGATTGAAGAGGTCTAAGATTTGATCTGTTTCCATGGTTCCTAGGCCGGCGTTTTGTTGATTGACGACTGTTGAGGCTACGTCGATTTTGAAGCGTTGGAGACTGGAAAGTAAAAATGTTAGCGTCTGTTTGAAATTCTTTTTGGTTTCTGTAGGTGAGAGTTGAGACGGTAGATAGGGGCTGCATGGGCAACAAAGAATATGGGCGGAAAATCACCCTACAAACCAAAGAAAACAATGAAGGAAAAGGGAGAGAATTGGGGAAAAGGTACTAACCTCAAAATCTTCTCCTCCAACGTCCCCCTAGTAATCAACCTATACACGTTAACCACCTTCTTCTGCCCAATCCTATGCGCCCGATCCATAGCCTGCAAATCCTTCTGCGGATTCCAATCATGTTCCACAAAAATAACCGTATCCGCGCCCGTCAAATTCAACCCTAAGCCACCAACACTCGTCGTTAAGAGCAAGATATCGTACGATGGATCTGAGTTGAATTTATTCACGATATCCTGGCGCTTAGATGCATCGACTGAACCATCCATACGGAGGAAGGTGGCGGCTGGAAGCATTTTCTTGAGGACTTCGTTCTGCACCATGTCGAGCATCTCCTTCATCTGGCAGAAGATGAGCGCGCGGTGGGGTGAGACGTAGGCTTCGGGCGCCATGCCGTTATCTGTCGGGGCCTCTGTACCAATACCGCAATCCACGAGTAAGTCTCGGAGAGCAGTGAGTTTAGGAGCATGGATAGGGTCTTTGAGCGAGCTCCCTGAGCGCGCAAGGAACTTTTGCGTGTCCTCGTACTGCTTGTGGCCTTCCTTCATGACTAAAGCTGGCGAGTTGCACAACTTGCGCATGTACTGCAAGGCTTGGAAGATATGCTGCTTAGCCTCCTTCTCGTTAGAGCCTGCCTTCTCGGCAAGACTCTTCCCTTCCTTCTTCGTGAAATCTTCAAAGAGCTTCTTCTGCAAATCACTCAGATCACAGTAATAATTCTGTAAGATCTTCGGAGGGAGGTCATCGAGCACTTCTTCCTTGAGACGACGCAAGAGGAAGGGCAGGACTTGCTTGTGCAGAGCTTCGATGGCGAGAGCGCCGGCTTCTTGTTCCTTTGAGGAGGACTTGCTGAAGCGAGAAGCGGCGATGGGCTTCGCGAAACGGTCGAGGAAAACTTTCTCCGCGCCGAGGAAGCCAGGCATCAGGAAGTCGAAAAGGGACCAGAGTTCCAGGACATTGTTTTGGATAGGCGTACCGGAGAGGATGAGGCGATGGTTGCTGAGGAGGCACTTGACGGCAATGGTGACCTTGGCGCGAGGGTTCTTGATCAAGTGACCTTCGTCGAGAACGAGGTAGTTCCAGTTGAAGGGAAGAAGGATATGTATGTCGTTACGGCAGATATCGTAGGATGTAATGACGATATCAGTCTTGCCGAGTTGGCCCTGAAGACGGGCTCTATCAGCTGGAGGTCCAACGTAGGCCGTACATGAGAGGAAGGGAGCGTAGGTATTGATCTCCTGCTGCCAGTGACCAGATAGAGTTGGAGGACAGACGATGAGAGAAGGCAGTTTGCGAGCATCTAGAGATCCGGTTTTCTCGAACTCTTCAGCACGCATGTGGTGGTCACTAGCAACAATACATAGTGTCTGCAGAGTCTTGCCAAGACCCATATCATCGCAAAGAATGCCATGGAGATGGTACTTGTTCAAGAAGTGAAGCCAGTTGACACCTTCTTGCTGGTATGATCGAAGCTGTGCTTTAATTGCGACTGGGATTGTAAATGGCTCGACTTTGTGGGGGTCCAAAAGTTGAGCAATGAATGTCCGCTCGCGATCACGTCCCCGCAATAGCTCTTCAGACAGTCCAGGCGGATCTGGAATACCAGCCTCAAGGGGCACAAGCTTGACGAGGGTTGCGAAAGTCGTGGTAGCAATCAGGCGCACGTCATTGTCCGAATCACTCATGCGACCCAAGACAGGCACGATGAGGAAGATCACATATGGCAAGATGTTATCTCCCATGACATGGATCAAGTGGTACACAGCCTCGATAGCACCTTGTCGGAAGTTCAGGTCGACCGGGTTGCTGATTGAAGGTAAGACACTCTCGACGAGCATGGTCATGCCTTCAACAGTAATAACACTGCAAACTGTGGCAAGACACTTTGCAGCCATATACCGGAAGACAGACAACTCCGAGTGCAGAGCTTTGATGACCAGAGGAAGCAGATGCATGACGAATGGATACAGCTCCTTGCTCAATGTTGGCGTCAGTGCTCGGAGAACCGACATCGCATCGATAGCAGATTGGCCAATTTCCTGCTCGGGATCCTTCGAATCTGCCGGTAGGTCTCCAGAGAAAGTGTGTTGTAATGGTTTCTCCATGAGGTCTTTGAGAGTCGGCACTTTCTCGAGTAAGTGTGAACCAAAAATGCCGGACAGTTGTTCCAGTGCTTCCTTAGCCCCTCGTCGAATGATCCTAGCATCCTTTGCTTCCTTCGCAAACTTGGCAGCATCTGGGTGGTCTCTTCGGTCTTCCTCCTTTCGGAGAGACAGAATATTGCTTGTAAAGCCCACATTCGGAACAAATTCGGGAGTCTCTGAGGTATCAATGCAGCTGAACTTCGCCAGGTTGCCCACGACCTTCTGTGCTGGGCCAGAGCGACCACCTTCTGCGAACAGCTCAATCAGTTTTGCAATAGAGAGAGCAGATCGTTGTTGCAATTCCAGGTTCTCCTCTTTCTTCACACTATCCATCATTCCCTTGATGATATGCGTCGGTTTCTTAGGCGAGAACTTCATAGCAACCAAAGCGCTTGCAGCTGCAGCCTTAATCCGAATATCGCGCTGTTCCTTGATAGTCTTAGTCGTGTCAAGGACCTCGAGAACATTGCCACGAGCTTCGTCCAAAGGTGCCGCTGCGATCATTCGCTGTGCCGAAAACATGGATTTCTTCAACTTCTCAAAGTCATCGTTGGCGCATTTTTCAGCATTGGCGATGGAGAAGGCATCAGGTCCAGCTTCGGGTTCACCTTGACATACAACAGCCAGAACAGGCAATCGACTTTGCGAGACCTTCCCAACGTCTCGGAAAGTATTGAGCAATTGAGAGCATTGTGCTCGCAGAAGCTGGATGTAGTTGACGAGGTCGCGGTAATGGTGGGGACGATCACCCTCGATAATGTTTTGAAGTGGGTCAACGAATCGTGCAGCTTGATCTGTGGATGTGCAATTCTTCGCGTACTCGTCCACGATCATCGCAGCTGTCAATTGCGTCGATGAGAACGGAGAAGATAAGCCGGGTAATATGTTCACATCGAAAGACTGAAGCGATAATTGTGGAACAAGAGACATGACCAGACCCATGGCTCGTGCAGCTGATATTCTGGATCTGATCAGAATATCCATTCCAACCAAATCAACGTCGCCCTGCATCATATGGCCATCCACGTCGTGAGACGATGATGTTTGAATAGGCTCCACTGGCTTCGTGGATTTTCTTCGCTGTCTCTTTGCAGGAGGTTCTGAAGTGGCCATGGCAGGTGAGCTGAGACGTGAAGTCGTGGTCGGTACATAATTACTTGGTAGAGAGTATGTACTTCCAGATGGCTTCTGGAACAGAGTTGCGTTCATAGGGATAGGGTGTCTTGAAACTCCAATAGGGTGGAGTGTAAGCTGCATGAGTGGATCAACATGCGCGGAGAATTGTTCTGCAAGGTCCTCGGGATTTCTGGCCAAATATTTGACCAGAGCAGCCCAGACTTGCAAGGAGAGGTTCAGGGTGTCCTGATTCCGCTCAACAAGGATATTCTGATAAATGAGTCGGAGAATCTTGCCGTTCAGCCAATCCCGAGTGCCATCGCCTTCGATATTGACGAAAGTTAATAAAGCTCTCAGGACTGCCGATCGGACAGAGGTGATTGTATGGCGGAGGAATGGGTACAGACGAGGAACAAGAAGAGCAAATGACTGTTCAGGATCATTGGCCGCGTTCTTTTTCATTGCCTCCAGAACTTCAGGGAAGCTGCAAAGCTTGGCAAGGAGATCCATAATCTGACCCGTACTTGCACTAAGATCATCGCCCAAATTCGATAAGCACTCCCAAACGATGTTGATGAGACCATCCAGCGCCTCAGGGCGCAAATTGACAAATTCCTTTGCGATGGGAATGAGGGTCGCAGCGCTGACTGAGCGCACATCATCATCCATATCACCAAGTCCTTTCATAACAGCTCGAATGACCCCATCTATCAGATCGCTGTCCTTCAACAGGAGGTCGTTTCGCACGGCGACCAAGTAACGTAAACCGATCATGCCACCATGGCAGATAGCCCACCCAGGTCTCTCAAACTTGAGATCATCCTGCATCACCATTCTGTATAAGATATGATGGACCGCATATACTGTAGCTGCGGGGAGATGAATGAGTAAAGCACCAAGCGTTTGGCCAATGGTCTCTCGAATTGGTGCCACGACTGTATCGGAGACGTAGTCGCCAAATTGGTCGAGCATGAAGACGCAGCAGAGCCTACAAGCAAGATCATCGAGCCAGCGTCGGTTGAGGAGATCATTCTCAGCACGAGACTTACCTCGAATTCGTCCAGCTCCATGACCATGGACTCGAATGATCTCTCTCAAACCTAACGCAGCACCATGTCGAGTCTCCCACTGAGGATCGAAGATATCGACCATGAGGAAATCGCACAGACGCTCGTACGGCCATTCTCCACCGTCTACCTCCTCTTCTATTTGTAGTTCGGATTTGATAGGTAGAGCGGGCCCTTTGAATTCCGAGACAACCTTTGAATCCTCATCCACTTCCGTTGTTCGCTCCGTAGAGAAATAGTCGGAAATGCCGTTCGGGTTCGAAGCAGAGTCATCTACAATGTCTGACATGGTAGTGTCAGCGCCAATGCCGTCACTAGAGTTCATCGTGCTGGAACGTCTGATAGACAAGTCCACAATACGATTTTTACCTGACGCATTCTTGGCTTCCATCTTCCGCTTCCGCTTCAATTGATTCAGCTGTCTCGCACTCAGCCCGCTCTCCGCGGAAGGAGTCGGAGGCATCTCAGTGCCGTTTCCGTTGTGGCCATTTGACTCAACGATCTGAGGAGTGCTCGCACCATTCTGTTTGGGAAGTGGCATATCAATATCCATTTCATCTTCGAAGTACTCTCCCAGTAATCCAAGTCGGCCGGTAAGAGTCTTCTTTTGATGAGCGAGTCGTTGTGCTGGATTCAGTTGCGAGAGAGCATAGTCGAACCCTTTCTCTCCGCCTCGGAGCAGCTTCTTTCCATACTTGAGAATGGAGACGACATCGAGGGTTTCTAGACTCAACTGTCCTTCGGCAAGAGGTGTCTCCTCGACGGGCTCTTCCTTCTTGATATTAGTCCCATTCTCTTCCTTCTTAGGTTCATCTGCTAGTCCATCATCGGCATTGGGATCGTATTTCTCTGCATTCTCGACGATGCCTCCCAAGGCTTTTGAAGCTGCTGTTCTGGTTTCCCATGTCTTGTGCCGAAGATATGGGACAACTCTGGTAAGTAGATTGAATAGGTCTTCGGGATGTGCCTTCTGGACATCAGCAAGTTGTTGCGCGGCTGTGTTTCGGATGAGCTGCGTGCTGCCTGTCTCCAATATGCTAGATGAAATATTAATACAAAGAACTAATAACAACTCAGGGAGTGCACTGTCTCGAGTTGAGAAGTTGAGTTTCAAAGAGAGTACTCACGTGACAAGGCGATCAAGTCTAGGTTCGATTAGCGAGTTCATTCTCCATGTTATTTCTAGGGTGCATTAACACTTGCTTACCTTGAAGCCATTTTTAGTGTTCAACGAACGTCAACATTATTTGAAGGGTTGGTTGTGGTGGGTAGCAAGAGCCATAGATAGAAATTATACTTTGACGGTGCAAAAGGTTGTTTGTTTACGATCAAGGTGGGTTAAAGAGAAGGTGCAGTTTGCGGCAAAGTTGCAAAGGTGAGTGACGATGGGAAGAGGCGAGCAGTTCTTGTGCTATTTTGTCAGGCTTAGCTGAGAAAGGGATTGATGAAGAAGTCGGGACGGAAGGTGGATTGCGACGAAAAGGTGAATTTCGACGGCAATTTGAACTTTAAAGGCCGTTTGAATTTCGACGACCGTTTCAATTTCGACGGTAAGGTAATTTTCGACAGTAAGGTGAATTTCGACAAGTGAATTTTGTCTGATAAAAGGTACGTTTAGCAATGTGACGCGGTGAACTGGCTTTGCAATTTTGTCAGCCTTGGATGCGAGGGATCGTGTGCTTCAGCCTTGGCCGCAAGGTTGGTTGGGCGATATCAAGTCCCGAATCGCGGGTCCCTTGCAATCAACGAGTACCGCAACTTGAATTAATCGGCAAAAAGAAAGCAGAACGGGGATTGGCTGGTCGAGGGCATAAACTTACTTATTATTGGCTGCGCGAGTGTGGTGGGTGTTTCTGCCTTGTCTCGCGGGTCTTACTCGAGCGCGAGGGTCGGCTTTTGCATGGGGCGCGGTTTTGGTGTCTGGGCTTTTCTTCGTGTTGTCGCACGCATGCGTCGTCGGTCACTTTCTTGGGGCGATCCGGGCTCTATTATACTCGTGAACTCCCACCACGAGTCGCTTAGCTAGCGTGAATTATCCCTGCTCGCCTCTTGCCTCACTAAAAGGAGATCGTTATTTGCGGAAGCCACATTGGTCCCGCCGCTATCAAAAATCGCAGAAAAATGTGACGTCTTGGATATCCGCGATTCAAGGTTGCGGAAGAGTATTTCAAGTCTTCTTCAGATGTTAGTTGTGGTGGTGAATATTTGATGCGAACGCTGCACTGAAAATGTTTGAGCGAACCATCAAACATTTCAAGCAAGCTCACGGAAGATCCTTACCAATAGAATCCAGCCCTGCTGGAGAACTGCAAATGCCAGATGCTGTGCGAGCTTGGAGGCGCAGGCGCACAATTTATATGCCTATTGAGAAGAGTCTGGCAATAAATACAAATCTCTTGAAGGATGCTCTGGACATACGGCCACCTTGTGGTGATTGGGCCAGCTCCGAGATCCCGTAAGATCCATCATCTGTGAAACTCTCATGGGGCGAAGATGCATGACTTGCACCAAAAACTCGCTTTTCTGTTCTCATCACGCATCACCAAAAATATATTTTATCACTCCAAAATGTAGTCGCCTCCAAGAACCAATAAATTGTGCCTGCTGCTACACTCCAGTCTATCAGGATCTCGAAGAGGGCGTCGGGAAAAAGAGTCTAAGACAAGGCTGCCGTGGCTTTCCGGTCCGTGATTCGTTAGAGGAAATGACCGGACTCTTGTACCAGCCATCACCTCTTCTAGAAGGGTTTCAGGTAACAATATACGGGTTCTCGAGATGCACATAGGAGCAGAGCTCACGTAGGATGCTGGGCAGCCATGTAGAAAAGGACAGCAAAGATGTGAAGAATGTTGCCGTTGCCTGCCAAGACGTGGCTTAAAGTGGCTAGCGCACACGGGAGGCTAGTCCACGGAAACTGGCTCGACTGGCTCACACTTGGCATTAATGCTCCCGACATCACTCAAACGCTTCCCCAAATTCAGCGCCAAATCCAAATTATCGTTCCTTTTGGCAGATTCCTCGACCGTTCTCGAACTCTGATTTCGCCTCCAATTCGATGCGGTGACTATAAGCTTCGAGTCCTTGCTTTCGCCCTCCCCGCCAGCGCCTTGGCACTATGGCCTCCTACAATCCTGCGATGCCTGCGACAGCACCTCGACCTGTATTCGGGGCTCCAGTACCGATGGCAGACGCATCTGCTCCCCCGGGGACATTTGCGCCTGGTACTAAAATACAGGTGGGAAGCCATAAGGTTGTTATCCAGAAATACTTCTCCGAAGGAGGCTTCGCCCATGTCTACCTCGTCAAAATGCCGAAACCCATAGATGGGACTGATATCGCTGTCCTAAAACGAGTCGCCGTACCTGATAAGGAGAATCTGGCAAACATGCGGACAGAGGTAGAGACAATGAAGAAGCTGAAGGGCCACCGACCGATTGTGACATACTACGATTCACATGCTTCACAGCTGAAAGGTGGAGGATACGAAGTCTTCCTGCTCATGGAATTCTGTAATGGGGGAGGTCTGATTGACTTCATGAATACGAGGCTACAAAATCGGTTGACGGAACCGGAAATCCTCAAGATATTCTCAGATGTGGCAGAAGGAGTAGCTTGCATGCACTATCTAAAGCCTCCGTTACTGCATCGTGATTTGAAGGTCGAGAATGTTCTTATAACCTCTACTGGGACTTCAAGGAGATTCAAGCTCTGCGATTTTGGATCTACAGCACCCCCTCGACCTGCGGCGACCACACCTGCTGAGTGCAGGCTTATCGAAGACGATGTCCAGAAGCACACAACATTGCAGTACAGAAGTCCAGAGATGATTGATGTATACAGGAAACAGCCGATTGACGAGAAGTCGGATATATGGGCATTAGGCGTGCTGCTGTACAAATTGTGTTATTACACCACACCGTTCGAGGCTCAGGGGCAACTTGCTATACTGAACGCAAGCTTTAAATTCCCAAGCTATCCTGTCTTTTCGGACAAGCTGAAGCTACTCATTGGTATGCCATATGAATGATTAGACCTTGCAAATACTGACCTGAGTAGCATCTATGCTGAAAGAGAACCCAAAGTCGCGACCCAACATTTACCAAGTCTTAAGAGAGGCATGCTTGATGCAGGGAATTGAGGTGCCAATAAAAGATGTATGCTCAGATCCAAAATCCTCTAGAAGGTTTACTCATATTGTTAGATCTATGCTGGAAGAACTCAATCAGAATCACGGCGGAACCAACAATTACCATCTCCAATCTCGGATGTTTCGTCATCTCCGGTTGTTGGGGCAGTTTTCTCTCCTCCACCACCACAACAGGCAATCATTCCTGATGTTGTTCCAATGCGGAGAGGTAGGCCCACTGCCGGTCCGCAAGCCCATGTACCAAAACCAAGTCCGTCGCCTATGCGTATCACTGCCAGTGATCCGTTCAAAGCACTGGATTCAAAATCGCCTCCGGGGCCTGTGGATGAAATTTCCAATCGCTTCCCAAGCTTAGATCAGTTCTCTTTGCTTCACGATGGTGGGAAGTTTGACTTCGATAAGAGCTCACCAACAAAGCCTTCACATTCTCCTGACATCGGTCAGCGAGTGACGGAGAAGCTGGCTGATGATGCATTCGCATTACCTACGCAATCTAGGACTCCCGCCCCTACAACTGCCATGAAGCCTTCGAGCAATGTGGTTTCCAGGGCTCAGAAGATCATATCTAGCAACCCAGAATTGCAAGCCGTTTCTTCACCCCAGGTTGTGTATCAGCCCACGCCCACTCGTCCAACTGTCAGCTCCTATGTATCTCAGGGAACTATGACTTCGCCTACACCCCCACCAAGTGCCCAATTTTCTGCCAAACATGCGCCCTCTCCTCGATTTCCTCCAACGTCTGATCACCACAGATCCTCAAGTCTCCCGAGAAACCAGGAAGCTGCTGCGACGAGGTCACAATATCTACGTCCGGAGGAGCCACAATCTCAACAGATTCCTCGTAATTCCTCTTTTGGTTCACAGCCGCATCACGCAAAGCATGCCTCCTCTTCTTCCCGACCCTCTCTCGAGGGTGGTAGGCCTAATCAAGACGTTATAGATCCTATCACGAGGACGAAGTCAAGTAATTCAAAGCCTCGCCCAGCCAGTACCTATTTAGAATCCAACATAGATTTCCTGCGGGAGAAGGAATCCAGCGGTAGACCGTCTTTATCGGAAAAAAGGCCGTCCTACAAGGATATTGCGCTCGCGGGCGAAAGTTCGGATGAGGAAACCAACATCGAGTCAAATGTGGACTTCCTCCGTACGATGGAAGACGATGCAGTAAAGAAAGACTGGCGAAGAAGCAGCGGTGCTGCAAACAAGTCGAAACGTTCCAGTCTACCATCAATGTCTTTGTCAGGCACCAAGACATTGCTTGCTGGCAAGTTTGGAGACGCCTTCAAGCGTTTTGAAAACAACACCAATGCACCGCCTGGGCCCCGAACACCAAGTCCACTGAATGATATGGAGCGACGTGACCTCACGCCCATAGCAGGATCTGAAGCCACAGACGGCCGAAGTGATGATGGCAATGTGCTCGAAGACGCAGACAACATGGCGCCAGAACAGCGTCGTGAATTGGAACGTCGACGCCTCTCAATGGAAGAGAAGCGAGTGGCGAACGCTGCAGCTGAATACCGCAAACGTCTCGCTGAACGTGGATCCACCACCGCTCCTCGAAGTATTGGCGGTGTATCACGTGCCGCTAGCATCCAGAACAAGGTCAAGAGCCTTCTGGACGAAAATCAGGGTCCATCGCCCAAGAAGACTGCCGAGGGCTATGGGCATTACACTGATAATAACCCCTCACAGAATAGCCAGTTCAACCAGCAGCAATCCGCAAATCCGTACACCAAACCTCTACCTATCATCGCACGCAAACCCGTTGTCCCAAGCAGTGGTGTCATCCATCCTCGAACTGCTCCACCTGCCCAGCAATCTGATCTCAACTATGCCAAGCCTCGTCCTTCACAGCCACCCATCTCCTCGCCAGCAACTGTATCTAAGACTGGTGGCCCGAGACCCAGTGCACCACCAAAGCCAATGCATCTGAACAGCATCAGCACCGGTCCTCAAGGCTCGCCGCCTAAACCGTCACCAATTGGCGGTGGAAGAGGCGTGATGGCGAAACCCGACATGACGCCCAAAGAAAAAGAAGACTACATCGCCGATTTCAGCAAGCGGTTCCCAAGTCTGTCAGGTATTGAGATGGTGGAACGGGATATCGAGCGAGTAGACAGGAATGATATGGGTGATAGAGGATTGAGGACAAAGGAAGTTTGATGATGCTCATGGACGTAGAGGTGTATAGCTCTCGGTTGAATGGTAGCGAGGAGTTCAGTGTGTGCTGCTGGGTGGCCCTGAGTGCAGTCGTGTTGTCTAGAACATGTGTATATCTACTGAATACATAGAAGGAGAGAACGCAGCAATGAGGCGTTCACATACCAATCAAATGGACCCGACTTATTATGGAAAGAAGTGTGGCAAGCCGATGATGATTGCTGTACGTTTCATTTTTGCTGCATTTTGCGTTCTGGTCCATTCCTTCATTACCCAAATCGGCTCAACGAGCACCCAAGCAAATCTGTGTCCTCTCCTGCACCTCCGAAGCAGAAGACGAAAAATTCTCTCCTCATAACATCTCTCCCACCATCACCAAATCAAAGCCCAGGCTCCAACTCCGCATCAGCATCAACCCACTCCTCTTCAAAAATGGCGCGGGTGACAATAACCCACTCATCCTCGTCATCACCAACACTTGCCTCCTCTCCAGCCACAGCACTCTCCTCCACTCGCAGCAATCTCCTCCATCCTCTCCTTATAATCGGACTTCATCCTCAAGAGACGACCAGGGTAGATAATGCCGCGGTTACGCGGCCCTTTGGACTTCCCGTCATTAAATCCAGCACGCTTTTTGCGTGGGGGGAATGGTTGCCCAGTGACTGTGCTGGGAGCCGCCTGAGGAATATGAGAGATTTTGGTATCTGAAACGCTCTTGTCATCCTTCGCATTGGCTGTGACAGGTCCAGGACCGTAGTCAAAGCTGAGCGCAGGAGGAGGTGGGAATTGGTCAATAAGCTGACTGGCTGGGATGCTCTTGTCCTCATCCTCCTCCTTTGATGCCACAGCCTTCGAGAAGTTGAACTCAAATGGGGTGATAAGGTGAGGGATCTCGGGATCTGAGATGCTCTGATTCTTCTGCTCGGTGGCAAGAAATTGAGTGGAGCCTGGTTGGAGATCAGCTGGGGAAATGTTGGTGTACCAAATCAGCTACTCCTCCTCCTTTGTGAAAGCTTGGACTTCGTATTGGAAGAGGGAAGATGAAAGCTGAGCTTGAGTAACTTTGAGTCTGAGATACTGTCCTCCTCTACCTCCCATTTGATAGCGGTGGGTACTAGGCATGGGGTCTGAGGTTGAGGGAATTTTGGGTCTAAGATACTGTCCTCCTCCACCTCCCATTTAATAGCAGTAGGTACTAGGCCATTATCAAAGCTAAGCTCTGGTGGGGCCGGGAAGCGGTCAATGATTTTGGCTGTCTGAGTCGCTCTCATTTTCGTTTGGTTCCTGCGTGGGAGCAAGCTGAGAGGGGTTCGTCGAAAGGGAGGGGGGAAGCGAGATCTTGGCGTCTAAGACGTTCTGGCTGTTGTCCGGAGTGGCACTCTGGTTCGCGGTCTCTTCCTCTGGCTTTGGGCTCTCGGACTTGGAATTCTTGGTCTCCCGAGTCGAAAAGGAGGGCTGCTGGTTAAGCGGTCCCTTGCCATTAAGGGACTATGAGAAGGCTTCTAGTGCGCACAAACGGAAGTGGGAAGGATCCGTGTATGGGCTGAATTTGTATGAGAAGCTTGGGTAGATGGAGCCAAAAGGAGAGGCGTCGATGGTGGTACCAGACGGGTTCGCGGCGATGTTGTTCGGAGTGGAGGATAGGAACGGGTCTTCTGCGAACAAGCCGCCCTCAGATAAGGGGAAAGAAGCTTGTACTGGAGCAACTTTGGCGCCTGAGATGCTTTCCTTTCCTTGCTCTAGGGCAGTCTGGATTTCTTTGCCCTTTTTGAGGTGGTATGGAATAGAGAAGGTCACTTCTTGATCCCCTCCATCCTTATTCTCCTTCACTTCCTCTGCTTCCCTTGTCGGTCTCTTCTTCTTTGCGCTAAGTTGATTCTCATTGATGGAGTTGTGACCTACGAGGAATGTTAGTTGGGTTGCGATGCTTAAGGCAAGAAGATGTCTCAGGTGGGAGGGCGACTCAGGTCAAAAGAGTGCAGGGTGGGGAAAGGTGACGGCGCCGTAGAAGCACGTTTAGTCTCTAAGAGTTATATTCACCAACGGTCTTCAATCTCTATGCTTCTATTCGTCAAGTATATGAGCTTCTAAATGCCTTGGGCAATTTCAGTGACTAGTAGATATAAAAGCATCGGCAATTTGCTATTTCACCAAGATCTCAGGGGTTGAAAAGGCAAAGTCTGAGATTTGAAGGCGTCAAATTAATCTAATTGTTTGGGAAAGCTATACAAATCCAATCCCCTATCTGTTTGACTCCACAAGGTGCATTTTCTAAATCTGAGCTGTGATTGTGGCAATTGTTTTGTCAAGCCCTCTTAGAGCAAGTGTTTTACATGTCAGACTTCCCTTTATGATTTTCTCGTTCCCTTGAAACTTAGCTAGGGGAGAACCTTAAGAATGAGATTTGTCAAAGCACCAATGCTTCAAACACTAGAGAGATTTGTCTCTTACGTATGCACCAAGATTGATTGTGGCAGTATTCCCCAGTTTATTGGCCTAAGGTTCAAGTATGATACATTCAACATCCCATATTTTTGTGTTTGCTGAGTTCCGGTACCGTCACTGTGTGGTTTTTGGCACCCCGAATATTGCATGTGATTCCCAATGCTCAGTACCCGTATGACCGGTGCTTAGCTCTCCTAAACCAACACCCACGCATCGTCGTTCTTGTCATCGTCCTCGACCTCAACCCAATCGCCATCATCGACAGTGGCAGCTGAGAAGTACTTCGTGATAGAAACAAGCTCATCCTCGCAATCTTGGTTCAGCATGTCCTTTCCCTCATCTGCCTTTCCGGTGCTCAATTCCTTGGCGAGTTCTTCTCTCCGGGCAGCACTAGAAGCACGCTTTCCCTCCAACTCATGCTTCTTGTCCGCCAAATGTTCCTCGAGTTCAACTGAAGCTCGTTTCTTCTCATGAGCAGTCACATCTCCTCAAATGAAGCAGGTCCTCCGGTCTTAGATGCCTTGTTGAGCACCTCAAGATTGTCGGTCTTGTCCAGCTGCTTTACCAGACCAAACTCATTCCTGGTGTGCTTAACCACCTTCGCGTGCGACTTCCTGATCTCGTCTCGCCAGTACGCCCTCTTTCCTCCCGACTTTGCTTTTCTCCACTCTGCCTCGGCGTTGGCGAGGGCTTTTTCTGACACTGTCAGCTTCTTCTCAGGCTCAGCGAGCTCTTCCTCTAGCTTTGTACGCCATCGCTTGTCACTCAGAAACTTTTCTTTATTCTCTTTCTTGAGTCGCTGCTCCTCCGCCTTCTCAATCTTCCACTCAGCCAAGAACTTCTCGCAAGCCTCCAACTTGACCCGAATGGCAGGTTCAGAAATATTAGCCAAGTCCTTTTCAAGATCTTTCTTGATAGCAGCGAGTTCCTTTCCTTTCTGATTCAGGAGTCGGAACTCATGATTCAAGTCCATCAGCGCAGCCATTCCTCTCTTGGTCTCGGCCACGCTTTGTTCCTGCTCACCATTTGTGACTGGTCCCTTCGGGGTAGTTTGCGCATTTCCGCTGACTGTAGAAAGAGCGGTTCGTTCCTTGATAGATACAACAATGGTCTCCTTTCGGGCCAAGAGCTCCTTCAGAACTTCTGCATGCTTATTCTTCTCTCGAGTCTGTTCTTGAGCAAGAGAAGCCAGCGAGGCGGTGATGATTGCTTGTTCTGCTGTGATGACGGACTGAAGTTGAGCACTTCCGATTGCTGTTTGCTCGCCTGAAATGAGGGACTCAAACTGGGGTGTAAACAGGGCTGAAGTGTCGGGGTCTTGCAGTAGCCGGCCTAGGTAGGGCGTGAGGTCGTCGACTGAGGTACAGATGATAGTTTGGAGAACTTTGTCTTGCGTCTCGACAACAGGATTGCAGGTCTCCATGGTTGGTTGGGGTTTAGAAGTTATGACAGCGCCAGAAGAGGCAAGAACTGCGGAGTTGTCGTTTGCTTTGGTGCTGGAACGAGATGTGGGAACGGATTGATGAAGGACAGCAGTGCGAGGTGCAACAGACAAGCTTTGTAAGTGGGGTCGAACAGACTTGGGAGGAGATAGCGCTTGGTTAGGTGGAGCAGGTTGAGGCGGTGGAACGGGTCGTGTCCTCGCGAGGCATTCCTCGCAGCCGTATTGAACGTGATAGAAAGTTGGCTCCCAGGTCATGTTGTTGCAAGCTGCAAGACCTTGAGGAACTCCCTTGCAAGGAGAGACATGAGATACTCCAGGGTTCGTGTCGTGGCCGCAAGAATGTTCTAGATAAAGGTCTATTAGTATCGATGCTGGCAAGCGAGGCGAATGTGGTTCAATGCTGAGATGCGATATTTGGAGATTTTCCCGAACTTACTGTTTATGATAATGGTACACTTTCCGACAGAGCCGTAAGTAGATGCCATTTTGGTGTTCTGAGGAGAGACAGAGGACTTGTGTAGTTGTTCTGGCGAAGGTGTTCTTCAAGGGGGGAACCTCGCCTAAGTGCCTGTCGTGATGGCAAAGACGGAGAAGAGCCTGTACGATCATTTATCCGACGAGTACCAAGACTCTGTTATAAAGGGTAGTCGAAAACTCCCGAAATAATGGTAGAGAAGGAAGCAGTGTGATTCACGTTATAATCGAAGGGTGTTGTGGAGAGGCCTAGAACCATGGAGCTGCACCGGGAATATATGCTTTGTCGGTGGGAAAGAAAACCAAAAAGGTTCTGGCACCAAAAGTTTTCTGAGCCGATTCGTTCTCATAAAGTTGTCTTTCCCATAAGGCATCAAAGTTTGCAATTTGTCATTCTTGCTCTGCAGATCAATCCAGCTATTCACTTGCCATCATCTCCCTCATCTGCAGTCGCATTTCCATTCCCCTCGACTGGCTTGATCTATTGGTTGTTCTCATCAAGCTGAACCTTGTAATTGCCCTCTTCGGCCTCGAGCTCGCCCTTGTCCTCGCTAGACTTGACCTCTTCCTCGTCCTCCTTGACCTCCAAGCCCTTGACCTTCTTCGAGAACTGCTCCTCCTCGTCTTCCTCAATCTCCGCACAGCGTTTCTTCTTAGACATTCCCTCCATCCATGCTAGAAGCTCGTGTCTCGTGGCGACAGACTCTGAAGCGAGAATTCCATTGCCGGAACTAGTGATCTTGGTCATGGTGGCATTAACTTGCTAGGTCTGATGGACAAAAGTCTTCTTCACAGGTTCAGAAAGAGGGAAAGCGGACTTGGTATCTTCCAGGACAGTGGTGCAGGCCTCACAAGCGTAGCTGACGTGAAGGGGGTTGTCGATTACGATGATGTGGTCGCATTTCTTGCCATCTCCACAAATGTGCGTAATCTGAGGCTCTGAAGTATGGTTGCATGTGTAGTCTGTGTTAGGCGTCAACAAAGCATCTTGAAAGTTTCGAACTTTATGTATCGACTCGTGTGATCGAGGGTGAGACTCATCACTTGGAATGCGTAAGATATGACAATGGTGGGAGTCCCATAGCCCAACAGTCCAGGCAGCTCAGACTCTAGATATCTCCAGGTATCTTTCTAACTCTCTGAAGCCTTGAATAGCCCAGGCAATCCTGGACAAAGGAAGGCTTGGGTGGTTTGACGCATGGCACTTACGTAGAACGCGAGACACAATTTGCGGACTTGGCTGGGGTAGCGTCCATCTTGAGAGAGATCGAGTGTTTCTGTTTGTTACTGCGAGAAATTGAAAGGAACGTCTTCATCCTGTTGCGTTGCGAAATAGAGAAGGAAGACTGGAAGAGCCTGCTCTTTTTCGTTTGCCATGAAAGCGGTGATATTTTGTCAAGGTAGTTGATTGTTATTTAGATACCGTTCAAGTCGTCATTGTCGGCAGCATGTAACTGACGTTACTGGCAGAATCTCTACAGTTCCATTCCAACCCTCACTCTCACACTATTGAATCATCCCATTCTTTGCCGAGATCACATGACGAAATTCCCCTTTCCTGCAAGCTGCCCGAGCCCACCTCAGCGCAAGTGCGCTAACCCGCTGGAGCGCTATCAAAGACCTATTTTACCAAATAACGCCGATTTTTGAAGAGGTCCGAAATCTGGCCACTCGACAGTTGGGAGGCCCCAGGTCTGTATGAAGGTACAAGTATGTTATTAACCTCCACCTGTCTGCCTCTAGAATGCTTGTATGCATGGATGGCATATTATATTCGAGGAGGATAATTTATACCTCGGTATCACGTGTTTCCGCCAATCTTCCACCCCCCGAGGCCGCATGACTCAACGCGGCACGAGTGTGGCGAAGACAATTGGTTTCTCCTATTCGACTCTGAAGTGCTCAGGACAGCAAATTCATGTGCTGGTTTCTGTTGGAGCTGAAGCTGGAGCTGCTTCTGCTTCTGGTTCCGCTTCCGGTTCTGCTTCTGCTTCTGCTTCTGTTTGAGTTTGATTTTGAGTTGATTCGTTAGGAATCGTTGGCCACCATGGCGACGCTTCACAAGCAGATCTCAACTCAGCATCCTTCCTGTCGGCTTCTTCCTTGGCAGCTGCTTCCTTCTCGGCCACCTCTTTATCATATCTCACTGCATCAGCAGTCTCTTTCTCCTTGATCAGCTTCGCTTTTTCATCATACGAGAGGCTGTCCCATGACGTTGTGTTCACAGTCCATTGTTCAACACACTCTCGCGCCCAGTTGCACTCTTCCACCATACCGAAAGCCGGGTGGCTGTATCGAGGGTGCCTTGATGGCCACAGAGAAGCATGGTAGTGATGTTTGACGAGGGCATTTGGGGAGTCGTGATTCCCAGAATTCGAATGACCTTGACCCGCAGCAAAAGAATCGACTGTCAGAACCAAGATATTTCCAATAAGAATCGGCTCTTTCAAGTCATGAAAAGTGTCCCAAGATGGGCGATGCTGGGTTTGCGCCGCCATCTCTGACAAGACCGCAGTAGTGAATGCTGATGGGCCTGTCCCAGTAATCACTTCGTCAAAATTGAGTGTGATATTCGAAATTGGAACGTTTTGCCTTTGTGAGACCTCGTTTAACCAGTGCAAGACATGCTCAATAAGCCTCATCATTACTGGCTGCCTTGGTTTGCACATAAATGTCCACTGGCAAAATGACTGGGACTTTGGGCCGAGGATTTTGTGATTGGAAAACGAGGGCTCATCGATCTCCACGCTGATTACGAGGTCCACGTCGCTTTCGTCAAACTGTGGAGGGATCCAGGTATCAACGCTTCGCATCGCACTCACACTAGATAAGCGCTAAGTTAGCAATTGCCTCTGTCCCAAATTCTCAAGAGTACGGTTTAAGAGAGGTCTAAACCATTGAGTCGAGATGAAGACGCGTGGGGTAAAGGAGGTAAAATATGGGTAAAACAGAGGTGGCAGGCAAAGAAATCCTATACTTACTCAATGTCGGCATAAACTCCTCCCTCGATGTACATGACGAGATATCGTAACAGGTCCGCTTTGATGATTGTTGCATTAAGTGTTCGATATGTGTCGATGATATCGGGTCGATTCAAACCAAACGGACCAAAATGGGTTTCGACGTAGTCCATGTCGTTGTCATCTGTCAAAACCTCGTACCTATACCCTCGGTTCATCTGTGTCCAAGTCCTTGCCCGTTCGGAATCTCTCGCCTCAAAATCTAATGGATCCACCTTCCAAGTCTGCCATATCTTCTTCGGAAACTTGGTGGTATCTTTGATGCGGATTGTTGACTGATATGCCAAGATGCGCTTTATAACATCTGCGGGGGCTTGTTGGTATCTTTCAAAATGATCGAATTGGGTGAATAGTAGAAATAGGAGGACGCTGGCGATGCATGCTGGAAACACTCTTCGAATTTGCCGTGTCCGCCCTCCGGCAATCGAAGTCGTTATCTGCATTCTCGTGTGAATGGGGAGTTCTTCGTACCGAGAGAGGGTCGAGGAAGGAGGCACTCAATGGAAATAGGATTTGAAAACAGAATTTGAAATCGAACATGAAGGAGGTGGGAGTTTTCTTGTTTGTTGGATAGCCTTGCGAGAAAGGTACTCGGGGTAAATGACCTCGTCGCGCATCCTGGTTTTCCGGAACTCCACTTGTAATCCCTGTCACGGTGACCTGCCATCTAGGGGGGGCATCCGAGTAATTTCTGGGACGGGCTGTTGCACTCTGCAGTTTGGAATCTGCACCTAACTAGCTTCCTATCAATCACAGACCTAAAGCGCTTGTCTGTTCGACTCCGCTCCGCCACCATCACAGGCAAGGTTCGCATGTGTGCATGTGTGCATGTTTGCATGACACTGTCTCTCGCTGACGTTCGTCCTAGAACAAGAATAAACAAGTTCTGGAACTCGGATCGAACTGGGATGGCATTGCAGTCTCCAACCTGATCTCCAAAACGAGCGGCTGAGCGCGATTCCCTGAAACCCCGAACGTTTAATCAAAGTTACCTAAGCGTGTGCGGCGTGTGCACGGCATGCTCAGGGGTCTACCAGTAGCGAAGCGAGGACTACCCCACGGAGAAACCCTCCGGAGTAAGCCGAGCACAATCTCATCTCTTTCGTGTTCCTCTCCTTCCAGATTGAGACTTATCCGGCCAGGGGAAAACCGAGGATACCCAATGCACGCAGTTATCTGGCATGTGAATTCGACGGTGGGCTGTACGGTTGGCTGCACGGTGAAATGAAAATATTGCGAGATTCAGATCGACGGGACGCAGTGGCAGTCCAGGGTAAAGACGCAAAATGAGAAGCCGAGGCCATTGGCCAGGGGGTGACCATGTCCAATAACCACTCTCCCTGACCACTTCCGCGTATCAGAAGCTCAGACGTTGACTTAACAGCATGCTTTAAAACATCGCAAGACTCAGGAGAAGCTGAATCAGGCCAACCATAGAAGTATAACCTGTGTAGATCTTTGCTGCAGATAAACCCAAATCTCGCAACTCCGGCTTCGGACTCGCATAGACACCTTTCCCGTGACACTCGCTCAGGGTCGATGTTTCGGCAGATAGGGGACTCAACTGGTCCGATTGGAATGAACTCGGCATCTCTTTGACAACGTTTCTTGTGAAAAGATTATCAGGCGTCAATCAACTTCAACGGTCTTCAACGGTCAACAAGTGGCAGGCCTAATATTCTACCTCTACCATATCATTGACGCTTTCATATACTTAAAATCAAGTACCTTTGGAGAAAAGGGGGTTCTCATGCGACCGTTCCGGATTTTTTGAACCTTTTTTCCTCCATCCTCAAAGACGTATGATGCATTTTTACCCCTTTCCTGATCTTCTTGCTAATGTTCTTCTGCAGGCCACAAATGGCCACCCGTTACGACAATGGTTTAGACAACTGGCGTTGGGATCGAAACAAAAATGAGATGGCATCATCCGCGCACGCCGCAGCGAAATGGTGTATTGAGCTCATTCGGCCAGCTGTTATGACGAGAGCTGGGCCGCGGAGCCAAGTCAGACGAACGGCATATCTCGATGGACTGAGAGGAGTTGCGGCATTCCTAGTCTACTGGCAACATCATCAACTCTGGCCTCTTCGATCTGTGCCAGCGAATCGAATCATGGAAAACGGTTGGGGGTACGAGGGGAAGTACTACTTCGCTGCTCTACCCGGCATAAGGACATTCTTTACGGGTGGTCACTTCGCTGTGGCAATTTTCTTCGTTATCTCAGGCTATGTCCTGTCTGCGAAGCCTCTGGCCCTGATACATGCTGGGGATTTCGTTAAACTCGGAGACAAGTTGGGTTCTGCATTATTTCGGCGCTGGACACGACTTCATGTTCCGGTAATCCTCGTCACGTTCGCCTATATGTGTTCGTGGCATGCCTTCGGCGGCATATGGACACTATCTCCAGAACACAAAGCTACTTTCCGTGAGGAATTTTGGAGCTGGTATGTGGAGTTCAAGAACTTTTCATTCGTATTCAGGATGGGAGGTGACGCCTGGTTCTCCTACAATTTCCCCACCTGGTCGATACCCGTTGAATTTCGAGGGTCGATCATTGTGTACACATCACTTCTCGCCTTTTCGAGAGCGACGCAGAAGGCCCGACTTTGGTGCCAAGTTGGTCTGATATTCTACTTCCTATATGTTGTAGATGGGTGGTTTGGTGCGATGTTTACCGCCGGCATGCTTCTGTGTGAGCTGGATTTACTGGCCAGAAATAACCAGCTACCACTCTTTTTGGAAAAAATGAGACCCTGGAAAACACCGATTTTCTATAGCTTCTTGTTCATGGCAACAATACTCAGCGGAGTTCCTTCCCATGTTGCGGATAATAAGATCCTAAGAGAAGCACCTGGCTGGTATTATCTGTCGTTCTTGAAGCCGGAAGCTGTATGGGATCAAAAATGGTTCTTCTTGTTCTGGGCGGCTGTCTTTTTGGTGTCTGCAATTCCGCGGATATGGTGGCTCAAGGCCTTTTTTGAAACCTCATTCAACCAATACCTTGGTCGAATTTCGTTCTCTCTCTACTTAGTACACGGTCCTGTACTTTGGCTCTTGGGCGACAGGCTGTATGCTGCAGTTGGCTGGTATAAGGAGGCACATGAACACAACATACCTGACTGGGTCAACTGCTTCCCGTTGTCGAAAGCTGGCCCACTTGGTCTGGAACCTGCTTTTTGGCTTCCACACTTGATTTTACTTCCAGTCACGCTCTGGCTTGCGGAGGTAGTGACGAAGCTCTGTGATGAGCCCAGCGTTAGATTGGCCCAGTGGACGTACGACAAGATCCTACCGCCAGCGCCAACATCAGCACACTTTTTGGAACTGCATGGAGTTGACTGATATCTTGAGTCATGGGCATAGTAAATGGAGTTTGGTCTGGAACTATCTGTGCATTTTATGTGAAGGAGATATTTGACATGATTCATAATTTAGGGCTGAGCGCTTAATAGTGCCTGCGTAGGTACGTGAGGTATCAGATTTTAATCATGTGTAATTCAATTTCATGAGTATCTTAAGTTCATGAGTGTCGCAAGTTTATGAATAGCTCATGTCCGAGTCATTAGCTAACTTCAAGTTCTGCAACATTTCAGCACAGACAAAATCACCTGGAAGGAATCATGCGCCTCGAACCGACAGCAAAGTGGAAGAGTATCACTCATTTCCTTGTCACTTTGCCACTGTCCAAGTCCTCAATCGATGTCTCCCTTAGCAAAATTATGCAGGATGCGATCTCCGGAAGGCCATTTCCTACCATCCGTACACCCCATAGATATCCCCGCTCCAAAGTGCCTCAAGTAATGAGCCAATTATCGATTCTTCGCCCAATTCTGGCCCGTCGTACAGGAATGAGCTCTCGGAAGTCGTCGATATCCTGCCAGTCTCCTCCACCGACCTCATCGACAATGACCCAATCGGGATCTGGTTCGTCTTCCTCGGAATCCTTCAAATGTTTCTTAGTAGCGAGATTCGCAAGTCGTTGCCCGAGTGTAGTCTTCTCCTTGCGGGGAATCGAGGAAGCCGCAGAGACCGGGTGGCCTTTGGCAGTGAGAGGGGGCTTGTGGCTGTTCGTACCCTTCCTGACTGGCAGTCCTCGCTGAGATGATTTGTCCTCTGTATCTTGTCTGGCAGTAGATTCCGGTGAGCCGCGCTCGCAGGTATCACACTCATCTGAGATCTTGTAGATCTTTTTCGTTGGAGACATATTGTCGCATTCTGTATTGCTAGAAAGTGCTCCGCAGGGATAGATATGGGTAATTCGCGGATACCCGATGGGCGTACTGGCATGACAGCAAATATATGCTGAGATGAATTAGCTAGTTCCTTGAAAATATATCGTTATTGACAATATTCTAGATTCAACTGCTCATTGAACTCACCAAGAATGCTATAGTGGCATTTACCGGGTGCTGGAGTGGATGCCATCGTGACTGTCTCCCTCTCTCTCTGTTCCTGAAACAGAGAGTTTCGCGTAGAATTATAAAGTTACCAGGGGTCAGACACTATTGCGCCGTGAAGTCAAAGAAAAGTTTGAAGGTCGATGTAGGGGCTCGTGAGCAGGGGACAGGGGCGGAGTGTGGCAAGCCCAAAACTTTTCAAGAAAAAAGAGAACAGTCGTAAAACTGTTTTTCTAAGCTCTTGAGAGACACATCTCATATTTCACTAGATCCAGACTCACTGTACTTTTGTAGGAATCCAGCACATGAGTGCAACGAAGGTCCGAAAGAAGCAAGTGGAAGCAGAGCTAAACGGAAAACACAACTCACGAAAGGGGCCCTGAGACAAGTTTGACTTATTTAAAAGGCTCTAGATTGTGTTACTGAAATTTGGAAAGAGGGGCAATTTCCATTACAAGATGCTCCATGATCTCTTCTTCACCTGTTGGGGTTGGTGTAGAGCGGTGCAATCGTTTCACTTAACTCCTCCGTGCCTAGTACGTCTTGATTCACTGTCATTAAGGGACAAAAATTTTTAATTAAATGCTTTTTGAATTATCTAGTCCATGCCATCACATCCCGAAGAACGTCTTCGTGTATGTTGACTTTTGTCTTCGCTGTCCATTCAACTTTTCTGTCCAGAGGCAGCAGGTACGAAATCTCATTACATTGTCTTCTCAAGTCCAACTACCACCAACGAGAGATCTTACCGCTCCCAACTGCAACAATTTTATGGTGTTGGGAGAGAACTAAATCTCATCCACCAGCACCCAGTCTTCCTGAAGCTCAGTCTCCTCAGCCTGCACAAGATTCCAAACCTTGTCACCCGGATGGCAGAACTTGGGGATATTTTTGAGAGTTGTTCCTGCCCTCTCCTTCTTCATTTCGAGGCATAATGGCTAGATGAGGAGCTCTCAACCGTAAGATTCTTCATCTTAGCTAGGATATCTTGCGGACCTCCCTTCTCGCCCCCGGTCTTTTTCTCTTTGGTTTCCTTGTCCTTCTTTGTCGTCGTTTTGGCATCTCCACCACCACCAGGCTGAATCTCTTGATTGGCATTATTGCAAGAACCACACTTCAGGGGTGTCTCAAAAAATCTAGGCTCAGCTAGTGCGAGGCACTCCGATGGCCCAGAGCAGAGTTTTGTATGAGTAATGTGGGGCCTCCGAACCCGACGCACAGGATGGCCGCAGCTGTAGACTGTAGAAATTTGGTCAAAATGTTTCCGTATTGTTAAAATACTGAGCGGGGGATTTTCTGAGAGGAAAGGCAATGAATGCATTCTCTTTGGATTTCAGAGACTTACTGGGTTGGTTGTAGGAGCATTTCCCAGTCGAGGACGCGAAGGAAGACTCCTTTCCTAGACACTGTCCTTCGATTGATTCCATGACCTCTCTGAGGAATGGAGCGAGTATTTCGGGTGTCGGTGTCTGCGTTGATGTTGTATGGGGAGGTGCGGGGAATCCAAAAGGGTAATAAGACTTTAATAGAGGTTGAGGCGCCAGACTTGGAAGTTGACGGCATATTTCATTTCAAAAAAATCAAAGGTTTTCAAAACTTTGAGGACATTTCAGATAAAGTGGGGAAACAGTTCAGAGATTCTTTACATTCATCATTCGCTGCCCCTGGTCGTCACTTCATAGAAATGGCGAGACTAAAACTTATGGCTTGGCTACCATGATCCAACCCTCTTCTCCATCTTCGAAGTCAACATCTGTAACCTTGACGACGTGCCAATCTATATTCTCATTAGACATTCTCGTCATCTTAGCACGAGCAGCCTTAGTTTTCACCTTTGATTCGTAGATGTTAGCTTTATTATGGGCCATCTACTCCTCCAAAACATTGTGCAACCCAGCCCACCGGCCATTGTTGACGCTTGCTCCTCCAGCTTGGCTCATTGCTCTGTTTTGCTGAGTTGCGCTGATTGCAATTCTCGACTGCTTAGTGATGGCTCCAAGTGCGACAAGTTCTTGGGCTCTCGCACGCTCGTCGCATTTGCTGCATGGGTACTTGGATTTGTAGATTTTCGAGAGGAAGCCATACTACCAGTTGCGGAAGATCCATCGATGTTTCGACATTGGAAATGGAAGGATCCACATCTAGGGTATGGCCACATGTGTGTTCTATTTGACTGAATTAGCAAAACTCTAGAGCCTCGTGATCCTGAGAGCCTCTGGGCCTCCGCAATCATACAGCTGGGGAAAAGTTTGGTTCAAAGACATCCACGTCTCATGGAGCGCAACCACATACCAACTTTATTCTGAAAGCACTTCGGGTTGAGAACCGCAATGGTTTTCGAAGGTATCGTTGCTGTTTGTGGTATTTTGCTTGAAATGTCTTGGCTTTGTTGAAATGTTCAAGTAACTTCCTGGAAGTTTGTCCGCAAAGCTCTTTAGAGACCGAAGCCCAAGGCTGAATATAAATGCTGAATATAAAGGCTGAAGGTTGTGACGACAAGTTCTGAAGTTGTTGGAAAGAAGCCGCAGCTTACAGCTTAATATGAGCAAAATCTTGAAGTGAGAATCTTCAAAGTCCATGAATCCTGGCAATATGAAAAAAATTCGTTGCCTGGTATGATTTTCATTGGTTGCATTTGCTCTCTACTGCCAGTAATGCTCTCCTGTACGCCTCAACTTATCAAGACCCTTTCCCCCAAGCTCTCCAACCCAGGAACGAGGACGCTCGAGGCATCCAAATGTGCCAATTTCAAGTCATAGGATGCCTATTTCTGCGGAATCTAGGCATCTGGGACAATGATCCAGCCGTCGACCTTAACAACCTTCAGCGGGACATTGGGGTTGGCTGCTAGTGCTTCTGCAAGAGAATGTTCTGCCTTGATTCTCGAATTAAAGACGTCAGCAGCACGAGAAGCTTTGACTCGACGCTGAGGACCTATCAAGAAATTAGCACAATAAACTTTCGCAGTCTAAGACTCTACGGCCTCAAGAGATGGCTTGAGAGCCTGCACTCGAGGCCAGCATTTTCCAGAGCAGAGACGACCAAGTCCGAACTCATAAGTCCTCTCAGAAAAGGCGTGGCCATGTCTCGTGGCTCTGGGAGTTTGAAGAAGTGAGGATCAACAGATCAGATATTTTCTTATCAACATATTTCTCTTGCGACACCCCAATCACCAACGTTCCTGGCGATCTCTGCGACTCCCTCGTTTCTGGTGCATCTACCACACTCCCGTCGTGGAAGATGGACTTTTGGTACGACAGCGATATTGTTACATGCTCCGAATGAGATTGGATTGTTGCAGTTTGGTACATGGGTGATGGCTCGTGTGCGACCTTCAGGGGCGAGGTGACCACATCTATGCTCTATTGTAGAATTAGCTGAGGCTTGTATAGATAGATAACCGCGTCATGAGCCCAAGGTATTGAAATATCGACAGAAGACAGGATAATACAGTCAGGTGAGAACCCGATAACTTCAAGTCAGAAGGCGCGCGAGGGCGAAGACTGAATATTGGACATCAAAATACAGACCGATGCAAATGTAGTAGCACTTCCCCTCCTCTGGCTGCGGAGGTTTGACTTGCGGAGAATCGACTATTTGGGCGGGCATCTTATCGACGTAACCCCTGTCCTACGTAAGCTTTGTTGTTATGTTAGGCAATGATTGCACTTTACCAGACGGTTTGTATGTTGGACAGTTCGGAAAATTGACTGAGGGATCTCCTAGGCTGTATGCCAACGACAAAGAGAAATACTGGGCTGGCGAGTCAAATTCGGTCTCTGGTGGAAGCAGCTTTACTCGGGGCACAAAATATACCGACAACAAAGACATTTCGTGTTTTAATCATTTTTGACCGGCCTCCTCTCAATCCTTCAATGGTCATCTGGCTACCTTGGCTGGATTGCCTCTTAATATAGAAATTAAGTAGTTGTCGAATTGAGTGAAGAACCTCTGGTAACATATTTCGCTATTATCTCACATGCTATAATAGCTTTAGGCTGCTCAGATCAAAACAAAATGTATAGAAAATCTCTTACGGGGCTCAATCTAAAAGTCTTGGCCGGTAATTCTCCAGGACTCCACAACTTTCAAGTCCTTACTTCCACCCTCTGACTTCATCTCCTCCAGAGCTGCTTCCGCCTCTGCTTTGGTGTTGAAGGTCCGGTCAGCTTGTACATGTCTAGCACGGCGGATCGATTCGATTGCTTCTCGCAAAAGGCTACAGTCACCCCCAAGTTTCGTGCACTTTTCCACAAGATACTCATGCTCCATGCATTCAAGGCACTTCCAAGTGAAGCCAATTGTGTTGGTTATCAAAGTCATGTTGCTGCACGACTGGAAGAATACAGGGTTTGGGCACGACCGTACGTGGATAATACACGGATGAACTTGAGATGCCAGGTGACCACACTTGTATTCTGCCTTAATGTCAGTTTTAGATCTTGCAAAGGCTCATATCACAGAATACCTACTCATGATGTTAAGGTAACACTTTCCTTCGGGAGGGCCAGGAGGGTTGGCTAGCTGCGACGACATTCTGTTCTTCGTTGCTGTTTAGTGTATTGGTTTCTGGTAGCTTGATGAGATATTCATAAGCTGACTCTTGACTTCGGAAGCTTCTTTATACATATCTGGCAAAAGGAAGTGCTGCAAACTTAGCCTGTAGGTGGTGAGTGTATTGTGGAAGTCTAACTCTTGAAGTTCTGTCCACCAACCTCAATTGTAACCAAAAAGTCGTCGGTGGTCAGAAGAAGCCTTTGGAGAGTTTTAGTAGCAAGGTTAATAAGGCTTAACTATTCAAGTATTTTTACACTGATGCTCCACTGGTTGCAGCTTACTACTTGATTTCCTTGAGAATGGCTTCATAGGTTGAGTACATGGGTCGAATCGTATTTGAACAATAGTCCTATGTTAAATGGGGGATCTCCACAGCATGCAATGGGTTAATGAGTTTTTTTCTATAGAAGTTTGAAGGCGACGATATTATAAAAGGATCTTCTTCTATATCACAAGCAAACACATTGTATTCTCATAGCATAGAGTTTCTTACCTACGTTGGTGACTAATAACTTCAAGTATCCCGTTCCAAGCAGCAGCAACTACAAGCCCTGCGACTCACAATTCCGATCTCATTGCGTTCTGATGCTCGAGGAGAACCCAATCTTCGTCGATACCATATGAGTTCCCCCAACGTCCAATATACACTCACTCAGTGTGTCCAATCATGAGGTCCAATTTTGGTGGACTTCTTCCCACCATACTTCGCGTTATGGTCGGAGCTGAGGATATGTTCATTTCCCCAGTTATTTTGTTCTCATGGACGTCGACCCGCTACCTCTCCTCGGTTTTTGTTGAAGTGCAGTCATCACCTAGTTGATCCAGTCGATGTTCAATTGGTGGACTCAAGTTATCGCAAGGAGGTTGGTCTGGGTTTGCGCCTTTACAGCGGCATGGATCGACATGTATAATGAATGGGAATTCTGGATGACGATGTCGATGAGAACACTTGTATACTAGTGATAATGTCAGTAATGAAATTTCTATTGCACAACTATCCTTAGAATAGAGAAGCCATGAAGAGGGGGTGACGCTTATTAATGCCACATCGGTAACACATTTGACGAGTGGGATTGGGTTCCTCCGGGATTGCCAACTTGCCTCCCTCCTTCCTGGTGGGTTTGCATCCTTCATGTGAATATGAGATATTCGAAAGGTCTCGTGGAGCTTATTCAAAGAGTAACAAAGCTTTTCCCATGATGTTTGTGGGTGTGGGAGGAATTGGCGTAACTTTCGTGCTTTTGAGGAAGAGCGTTTGGATTTACACAGCTGCAAAGAAGCGGTGTACTAACTCTACAGCTTTTAAAGGTAGATAAACTTATTCAGCATATTTCCTCCTGTGCTTCAGTTATCGTGTATAGCTATTTTATTTTTCTTCTGGAACGTTTGGCTTGCAAAGAATAGTCTTAGATTAAGGTATTATGACAAAGAACCAAAAAATATAGTGTATAAGAAGTAGTGTAGACAGAGAGCAAATACCAAAGCTGGACACCAAAAAGAGCATATCTTGTGCAATTAGGTACCAAACAACTCAGTTTGCTTCTCTTTGCCTCCCTTTTGATATAGATAGGGTTTATCTTCTAGCATGAGTAACTTCCCCTTGACTTAGTCTAGCTAACTTTATTCACATCAAGGAACAATGACAGGGCAAATGATGAGTTTGGTATCTATCCAAACTGCTCCGCTACGCAGGAGTATGCCCGAGTGCGGATCGTTATCCTCAGACTCAAGTCAACGATGCTTCTTCTGCCAGCAGTGCTCTTTAAAATATAAGTGACCTCGGCTACACTTCCTAGTCAACCTTGACCCAATCGTCGGCCTCGCCTACGGCATGGTCATTGTCCTGAATGCCTGCTCCAGTACCCAGAGCACTACTACCAACCTCCTCCCAGTCATCTGAATTTTCTGATCCTGATTTCTTCTTTCTCTTACTCTTGTCGACGATACTGGTGTGAGAAGCCATATGCTGCCAACGGTTCTCAACCTCATCGATAGCGACACACTTTTGGGACATCTGGTACATATAAATTGGGCCCCTAATGTTTTAGTGTTGCCTTGTAGCTGACCTTTAACGTATCACCCTCAATATTGATCTTCATGTTCTCGACATTGCCCTTCTGACTACCAGGACCGCTGCCACTGTCTCGGTGGGCTTTGGAGGGCGAGGGCCTTGAACTGCGAGCCAAATCGCCTGGCCTCTCAATATCCTTCTTTAACGAAACATGCGGATCCTCCTTCGCCTTATCGTTAGGTCTATTGATGAGCACGTGCGGCATTTCGACTTTGCTTGGCGGGTTGCTCGAGAAGAGGTTGAGTTGTCAAGAGAAATGTCCAGAAAGCGTTTGCGATGGTTTTTACGGGGGTAACACAAGCGAAACATTTCTAGTTCTCAAAACTTTTGATTTAGCTTTCGGCAGTTTGCTGCATTATAAAAGTTGTGATCATTCAAGACTGCAAATACTTGGTTTGAAACTTTTAGACAAGTTGATTGGCTCGCTTGGTGAAAGGGGGAAAAAATTGGCGAACTTTATTAAGGACCATAGCGAATTTGCACTTGACACCGGCGAGGGTACGATCACATATCAAAAAATGTTTGTTCGATTGATGCTTAGACTGTTCGGTATTAACGATTTACCTGAGAGATTCGGGCTGCAGAGTTATATGTTCTCAATTGGATTACTCTTTACTCGAGAGTGACAATCCCTTTCTACTGCTCGATGGTGACCTCCGCTGGTAGTGACCCCTCAAAAATTGTTTCTGGTTTCGTAAATGACACAAGCCCTCTCGTTGATGGAGGCAACCTGCTGGCAGTCTGTGCTATCATACGCTGCTTGGATATATTTGAAGAGGAGTGACATATTATTGCAAACCTGCCGGGGACCAGGACCTTCACACGGATGCTTATGCTGAACATGCTAGACCTGCACCGGAATATCTGTGTGACCACATTTGTACACTTGAAACATTCATTAGCTCCTATGATCTTCAAGCCTGAAATAGGACAACGCATAAGTCTGCGGGAGAGGCAGGCGCATATGGAAGGCTGACTTTCTCATAAAGGTACCCTGACATTCGGTATCAGGACCGTGAGGAGACACCTTTGGTGATTCGAATGAGACTGGTGGGACAAATTGAAGGGAGTGCTCGGTATGTGTAGAGAGGACGGGAATTTGGAATTCTGACTATCAGCAAATATTTCCATATTGCTTATAACAATACATTTCCCCCCTCAAGATTAGACAGCTAAGAAATAGATACAAGTAGGGCACGGAGCTCGCCAAATAGATATTACCATACCCATTTTGCAGTAGAAGCACTTCTCGGAAGCCACGGATGTCATCCCCACCTTCATTTAACTGAACCTCGAAGTTGAGATTACCTTTAATCAGTAATAAGGAAATAAATTCAAGACTCTAATAACTGTGTGGGTCGAGAAATAAACAGCAGGTCTTCGAAAGACAGTGCATTGTCTGAGGGTTTGGGTGCTTTATTGACTTTCTCCATACCAGGTAACTTATGTCTCGCACAGTCTTGTCTCTTAGCACATTCTTTGAAAAGTCCACTAATATTTCACTAATTATTAAAAAATCTATGCTGGAAACATCGTGAAGTTATTTTCAAGGAAAAATGAGGAAGACACGGACCCGAATAAGAATCTCGCTTAAAAAGGGGTTGGGAAACTCACAGATGATATGACTTCACTTTAAGCCTATAACACCCAAGGAGAAAATCGGAGGAAAAGGGTTCGTTCAATCAGTTTTGTTTGTACAGGTAATCTGTGCAAAGCACTGAGTAGCTTTGCGATTATCTTAAGCTGCTTTATTAGCATTTTAGACCAAACCATTTAGCATTCTGACTAGCAGCAAAAAAACCCTGTCCTGGCTCGCCATTGACAGAAAAAGAGGCACTAAATAGAAGACTGTTACTTCCTGAAATATCTTTGTACCATGAGATATTAAGATGTAGAGAAGGTCTAAGAGAAGGGCTAAGTTAAGAGCTTGAAACAGGAGATTTCGAAAATATTCATGGCGGAGAGATATTTTATGTTCACTTCCGCTTTTGTTGTCTACCGCAAAGCTGAGCAATAAAATTAGCACTTTTCGAAGTAAATTATGAACCGTCGCGAGTCCTGCCAATTTTTCCCTAGGAAGTCAATGTTGATGCGATGGTACCGACTCGACTCGAAAACGTCTTGAAGATGCATTCACACCCAAACTCCATTCAAAAGGTCTTCAACAGCTATCCAATTTAACTCAACCAGGTCATTCCGGCAGATTGAATGAGAAACAAGAGATGTCTCATCCTGAGAGCAGTCTTGCACAGCCTCACCATGTAGACGGTGCAGATTCGGCAGCGCGATGGGAATTCGCTGGAGTATGTGGAGCTTGCGGTAAGACCAGATTGTCTGTAGCAGACGCAAGTACTCAGACAGAAGAGATGTAAGAAACATTCCAGGGTTGAGAAGGGTGACTAACGTCGAACTCCGCAGGTTAGGGCCACGGGAAGAAGCACAGATGCAAAATCCACTTATTAAGCAGCTCGAGGGACTTCAAGGTGATATCAAAGATCCAGGGAAAGCTCAACATATCTTTCGCGCACACATCCTGTCAGTAACACTCCACTCTGGAATATTTGGCAAAGTCTAACATGTCTCTCAGAGCTTGGTCTGAAGAAGTCGATGCCCCATCTCATAAGAGCCTCTTGGAAGCCGCGCCTACTCACGCGGTTCAAAAGGAATGGTGGAATATCCTGAAGCGACGGGAGGAATCGAGGAGTTATAAAATTCAGGCAGCGGCGTCTCCTTCAAGAAGGCCACCAGTTCAGCTTCCTCGAGCATCCACGCCAACACAGCCATATACCAGAACTTTCAGCGATCTCTCACTGGTTGATCAATTGATGGATGAGGTTTCTCAGCTTTTGGTGACTATCAATCATGACCTTCAGAGTCCTGCCTCTAAGGTTGTTCATTTTGATTCGAGAGCAGTTACACAGGGTAATAATGGCAAGGGATCTGAGGTTGCACAAGACTTACAAGACAAGCGGACCGTGGGAGCGACACTGCAGGAAGAATGCCTAAATACCGACTCTGGTACCGACCTTTGGACGGACCCGAGAGCTCGTTCTAACGGTACTACACATCTAACAGAGAACCAGCAGCTAAGGTTCACTGATGCTGATACTGGTAGCTACCTTCATCGGTTGGTTGCGATATATCCCTCCGATCCTTGGAGACACTCGGATGACGATAAGCCGAACTGAGTCAGCGAGGGCACAAGTCAGAATAAGGGAGGAATACAGCCTTTTTGGAGTGTCATTGTAGGAGTAACGCCAGTGAAACTACATACATCAACGTCCTTAATTGAATTTTGTTGCCTGAGAGTTTCTTACGCTGACCCAGTCTCCATCGTCCTTCCAGAGCCTTTTGACTTTCGCCTCCTTTCGGCTAACATGATCCCAGTCCTCCTCATTTTCAAGTTCATTCTCTATATTGCCGCTTACTTTTGCCTCCGAAAGAGTAGGGAAAGCCACAGGTGAAGGAATTCGCTCGGGTTTGGCTCCGAAGCCAAATATGCTACCGAACAGAGACTGGCGTCGAATGGGACTACCATTCTCTGCAGATGGCCAAGGAACAATCTGGGTATCTTTTGGAGACCTTGGCATCCCCTGATTTGGTATTTCTTTATCTTCTTCGTTGGCGTCAACACTCTCGTTCTTCTCCTGGTCGTGCGCTTCCACCTGCTCGGGCGCAATAGCCGCGATCGCCTCGTCAATCTCCTTGTCTTCTACACCCCAGTCGACATGCTCTCCCTTTTCAGCCTCCTCCTTGTCTTCCTTCTCATCCTTAACACTCACCTCAAAGAGCCTCAAATGCTTATCTATGCCCAGATCCAGTGGTCTGCACTTTGAGCACTGCTCCCCCAAAACGACTTCCATGGGTTTCGAAGCCAAGTTTGTGCAGCGCTGCTTATGACTGATGATTGGGTACAGGCAAGGCTTTACATGCTTGATGCGAGGTTTCTGGACCCAGGCCTTGTGTTCACAGGTAAAAAGCTGGAGGGTAATGTGGCACTTCTTGGTAAACTCGGTTTCTTCTGAGGTGTTGAGTCCTCTGGGTGGCATATTGGTTTCGATAAGCTTTTCAAATAGACGTTGATAGCATATAATTTTAAGTTCGAAGGATCTGGGTGATGGGGGGTGGTTGCTTGTTGGGAATCGGAGTTTGGTGTTTGTGGAACAGGCGGAGGAGCATTTCGAAGGAAGGAATTTGAGTGCTCTACTTGTACGATGAATCTGGTCTTTATAAATAGAAAGTCTTGTGATTCCATTGTGGAACAGAAGTGGTTTGTTATTGGAGCTTGCCTTGCTTTGGGGAGAGTGGAGAAGGAAGGTGATTGTTCGAATCATGGATCCAAGGTCAAACATTAGTTGACTCAACGGCCCTTTGACCCATAAGTCGGCATTGACTTCCTGCGTTTGTTTAATTATTTGGAGCATTATTTCTCTCTAAGAAAACATACAGGTTCGTCGTTTCCTCATGTTGCTAAAGAAGCTTCTAAGAGGTATATATGACCTGATAGTTGAGTCGCTACCTTGGTAGGCATGGCGACTTAGTTGACATAAAAAAGTCCCACAGACAGAATCCGACTATTGAATGGGAGATTCTTTCAAGTCAAATATTTTGCAATCCGGAATTATGAAAGTTCGCAGACTGTGGCACAGATCACGTTCCCAACCATGAGAAGACAGGTAAGATTACGTCCCGAGATGAATATAAAGATTTGAAGAACTCGAGCAAAAATTTGACACTAAATTTACTGAAAGTCTTTGATTGACAGCTCGGATAGAGTAGTATGCAAACAAACAAACAAGCGCTGGCAAGAGAAAGGCGATGTGTTCTGACAGACCAGCAGCCTCAACAATCCTCAAGCGCTGCCTGCCTTGCTGCGAGTCTTCGACGAAGATGCTGCAGTCATTATCCGTATCTAGAGCACTCTCAAGAACAGCCGTCCTCATCAGTGAATACAGATCACTCCTCTCCATTGATCATCATAATGAGATCACATGTTCTCGTCCCATCCTTCATCACAACCCCTCTTTGCACCTCCGTCTTCTTCGTCCACCAGCTTCTCCAATCTTTCTTGCGTGTCGAAACCTCGACCTACTTCTCCTCCTCAACCTCTCTTCGCCAGTTGCCAGGTTTGAACACCAGAACCCGCTCTCCGTCCTCCTCGCAAAGCTTCGTCTCTCCATGGAAGACCACTCGCTTGGTTTCGCCTTTCGTTAAGATGAATTTATCACACTTGTGGGGAATGAAGACGATTCGAGGAGTAGGGTTGAGAGTCGGGCAGATGAGACGGCGAGCAGTGTGGATGACATTGAGGTCGTCCTTGTATGTGGGTCTCGGATATGGACAACTCAGACTGTGGCGGACTTGAGGTGGAAGGGAGGTAGTGTAAGGGTCTCCACAGTATTTGTAGACTGGAGAATGTCAGATGTTAGAGGTGGTGTAATCGAGAGCGGACCATACTGGCCGAAAGGGGTGCAATACAACAGACTTTGCTTCGTATAATAACATCCCAAGAAGGTTGGTCCTTCCATCCCATCACGGAGGTCAAGGGGGAATCCAAGACGACCTGAACTGTCTACTGGAGGACCCAGCCTGAGATAGACTCTGTATGGAGGGTCGTGCTTAGGCGCCATTATTTGGCATTGAAGATCAGACCGTGGTTGGGTGACTTCAAGGAATTGAGAAGTTTGATAAGAGAGCGTCGAAGAGATATTTGGAGATGGGAACACAGCATGAAGTCGTAAATGGGGCATGAAAGGTCAGCCCCATCTGGCGACACCCAAAGAATCCATGAGGCCAAGGATATTATAGAAAAGAGAGTTGCATAGATCCTTCGGGAGTAAAGAATTCTCCTCACCTTCTATCTTCAACCAAAAATATCTGTAACATAATTCTATCAAGGGGCATAATTTAGAGCAGGAATTTAGGAAACATGGAGATATTCGGACGAATAGGATAGAAAATAGACATAATGGAAACTCTCTAGAGAGCCAGAGTCCGAGATATCCTCCAGGCCTTCTTGCCAAAACTTTCTTGAAAAAAGCCTAACTCGGAGTTGCACCTGCATACTTGCGGCTCCTTCAACTCATGCAGCGATGTAAACAGCATTGATGCTGCTTGGGAATACTCGGACCACGAAAAGATATTGAACACGGAGTACTACTCCCACAGACCATGCGCTCCAATGATAGCAGAAGTGGTATCCATGTGCATAGTAACAAATATACGTGGTACAAGAGGGGTTGCTGCAACATGGGTAGTAGCGATTAGTGCAGATGCAAGAACAGGCTCAATTTGGACAGACACGTCACACGAGCAGTCACATGCCGAGACATGCAATATCACAAGCTCCAATGCCGGAGACCCCCTCCTGCATGGACTTCTCGGCGAGAAATGGGGCTACTTAATGGCGCTGGTTGCTCGAAGTAGGGTTCTCTGTTGAAGCCAACACGACGTGAATACCTAGCGTCCCTGGTCTCCCAGGAATGAGATATATTCAGCAAAGCCAGAAAGTCAAGCACAGAGCAAATGGCCAACATGTGTTCGAATGCTACTTCCACTTGCCCCAGCTGTGGCAAAGATGACTTTCATGGCTTTTGCCACTATTGCCAGTATGGGTTTGGCGCCAAAGGCATCGCCGGAATTTCGAAATGTGATACTGCTGTGCCGAATGGGCGCAACAAACGGTGGTTGGAGAAGATAATACAGAGCTTTGATTCATTAAAAGCAGTCAACTTTCATTCATGAGAAGGGAAATTTCACCAAGATCATACATCCAAGGTGTGTACAAAGTGGACGCTTCTGAAACGACTAATAAGAAACCAGCGATAGCCTCGACTACGAGTACAATCACTACCTACTTCGCGGCCTTCGAATTTCTACCTCTGCAAATCGGGCGCTCGGGCTGTGCTCGGGGCTTCTGTCCTCCCAATGCTCTGCACTTGAGGCTCGGCTCTGCCGCGGAGCGTCTTTCCCAGAGTGACCTCTACCCACCGACACGCGTGTGTTCCATTTCCTGATCGGAGGCCGGAGATCCGGAGCGCAGAGGATAGGCGACCTTGATCTGCCAAAGAATCTGTCTTCTGCAGTTGTTTGGTCCTCATATCTACCAAAGTAAAAGCGGTACTGGTTGTCCGGAGGCGGCAGATCTTCAGGCGTGAAGAGGGCGTGATCTGAGCAATCGAAAGGGAGGTAGTCATATATTGTTTCTTGCTCGCATCTCTTGCGGCGATTGTGTCTATTGCAACATTGAAGAGGCATCTCATGGGCTTTTGGAGCAAGACACTCGCAGTTGTATTTCCTGTTATCTGTCAGCGGGCTATATCAAAGGGAGTCACGACTCTCACCAGGCATAAATCTTGCACATATTGATGTTTGACAATGGGGACTATGGATGATTGAGTTTCTGGATGCAGAATGTCCTCTTCTTGTTAAGTCTTGAGGGGCGTGAGGGGCGTGAGAGACGGGAGAGGTAGCTGGGAAGGCACTGAAAGATTGGAGAGAGCTGGAAGTTATAATGCCACGAATGCTTCCCTGGGACAGTCATCCTGGGCAATTCAATCAATGATTCAGAGCAATGGTACTGAAATTGGGCACAGCGCATCAGCAAATTATTGAATATGTAGCTCAATCAGAGTAGTCCATGAATCACAAATTTGTTCCCAATTCCGCTATGCTCTTTGAATCTGTTCCACAAGTCCTATAGACGAGTCTCCTGGTAGTCTGTATGCCTCCATAGACATCAAGTGACTGGAAATAATGATCGTAAGGTAATAAAGCCTCAGAAACTACTCATAGAGTTCTCACGGCGTCTCGTGCGGACTTTTGCACTGCCTCGAATGAAAAGAACAGCGTGTAGATACCAAAATGAGCACTTATCGGTCTTGCCGCTTCGAGTAGAGACCGAAATACCACTTAAGAAGATAATAATAGGAGTGTGAATGATAGATGTTCCGACACTTGTCGTTGACCACGATTTTCAGAAAAGAAGAAGCCGGATGTTCAGGCATCTTGCAGGGGTTCACTTGTGTGTCTTGGTACAGCTCCACAACCCCTCATTGCGTCCTCTCCCAACATCTCCAAGATGCCTCCGCTTCAAATATGCGCCGTTGACCGTCTCAGGGCACTTCAGTTACCCATGAGTGGAAGGTTGTATGTCCTCTGAGATGCAATCGGAGGTCGGATAGGGCATGGCAAATATCCGCTATTACACCCGACGAATTCGGCGCTTCGTATCAACTCCCGCAGTCCACATTGTCTCGATATGTCTACTCTTGTTCTTCGGATTCCGCTGGGTGATAAAGCACAACCATGACGGGGATCTGCCAATAATCGTGGCAACACCAGAGAAGGATGTAGAGGATCCAAGCATAGACTGGAGCAAGTTCTCTTATGTGCAGTATGTGACTTCTCCGGAGTACCTGTGCAATGCACTTATGGTCTGGAGCGAGATTGAGGAGATGGGAAGTCGAGCGCAGAGGTACGAAAAGGGTCGTGTTTTATATATACGTCCACTAAAGATTGACATCTGCCAAAGGATCATGCTCTACCCCTCAGCCTGGGACCCAAACGAGATTGACTATCTCTCCCAGACTCTCGACCTTACCCCAACCGCGCGCCTCCTCCAAACGGCTGCTGAATCTTATTTCGTGAAGCTCCAACCTGTCGATATCCTCCACCAGAATGGCTCTGCTGAAGCTACCTGGGCAGACTCCTGCACCAAGCTCCTGGCCTTCAACCTGACTCAATACTCGCGCGTGCTGGCCCTCGACTCCGACTCCCTCGTCCTCCAAAACCTCGACTCACTCTTCCTATTGCCAGAAGTTCCACTGGCTATGCCCTACGTCTTCTGGGGCGAGCCCTCTGGCTGGGCCTTCTCCTCGCAGATGATGCTCATCACACCCTCCGCGACCTCATTCTCCAAGATTCAGTCCGCGATACGGAAAGCGAAGCCCGATGATTACGACATGGACATAATAAATACCCTCTACAAGAGCAAAATCCTGCGGATCCCGCAACGACCATACAATCTTCTCTCCGGTGAATTTCGAAGGCATAATCATGCCGAATATCTCGGCTCCCACGGTGCGAAATGGGATGCAGACGCTGTGCTTGGGGAAGCGAAGTTCCTACATTTCTCAGACTGGCCAATTCCCAAACCTTGGATGAGAGCGTCGAAAGATCTGCTGAATAAACATATGCCAAAGTGTAGGAAGACTGAGTGGTTCGGAGCGAGCGATTGTAGGGATCGGACGATCTGGTTGAAGTTGTATTATGGTTTTGCGGTAAGGAGGAAGGATATTTGTGGGCCGGGGTTTGAGCTGCAGAGTCAGGTGTTGCCACCAGATTCGATATATAGAGATGGGAGGTGGTTTCATCCAGATGAACTTGGGGATGGTGTAGAGTAATTTCCCCAAAATAACCTGCCTAACTGTGGATTTAGATAGGACGTTGTGTTCCAGCTACTTATATATAACCCAGTTGGAAAACAAAAGCTACCGAACATGATTCCATAAGTCATTCTCATTCGTGAAAACTGAATAGAAATACACTAGCGTCTGCACATATTCCACCTTCAAAATATCGCCGCATTCTCATACACACTCTCGCTACCCCTTTCGCCACTCCTTCACTACCATTGCTGCTTCAGACCACATCCTTCATCACGACTCCTCAGGACCATGAGGGCTTAGAATTCCCAGTATGCATTCGCCAAATAACTAGCATACCAACCTAACCCCGCAAGGACCCCAAAGATTTGAAATACCCAATGAGGCGTCCAACACCATTGTCGCCAAACTTGCCCCCAAGCATGAGACCGAACTTGGAGTGAAGAATGCGGAAGGCGAGCAGCGTGCTCATGGCATATGTCAAGGCCTTACGGAGCCGCCGTTCAGCTCAGCAATAACGCAGAGGATGAAGGCCAGAAGCACGTTTTCGAGGAAGTTGCCTTGGTAGCGGATGGCGGTTTGGATACGATCTGGCTTGTTGGAGGTTTGGGACTTGTGCTAGAGGATGTTAGAAAAGGGTAATGAGTGAATGGAGTTTGGCGTACGTTTTGGATAGTATCGCTGATGTAGGACTCATTCTTGCCGCGGAGGAGCATGATCCGGTTGGAGAGGATGAGGTATTAGGCTGCGAAGGGGGCAGCGAAAGTGCCAGCAATCGCTGTAGATGGAGTCAGTCGGATGGAGATAGTATGATGGGACGAGGTGAGAGCTGCATGAGGCGTTTCAGGATGCAATTGGCTGCAAAGACGCTACTTAGACATGACAGAAGTGATTGAACTTACGTAGGAGCTTAGGGACAGTTAGACCGACTGGGACAGCTATTGTGAATTTTGAGGAGATGATTGTATTGAGTGACTTGATTGAATGGCGTTGCTGAGTCGGATTGTGGTTCAGATAGAAGATCACAAGAATGAGCAATGTGTGAAGAGAAGAAATGGGAAAGAACCATGGGGTTTCCATTTGTCTTAGATTCGATCTAGAATATAAGGAGCGCTCAAGAAGGAAATAGCAGGGCCCCTAGCTCCTCCTAGAGAACCATCACTATTGTAATTTATCAGATTTCAACTTCAACCACCAAACAGAACACATAACATGATGAACGAGCCTTGCTCTAGCTTCTATCCCGCCGAAGGGTATGAACGTCATGACGAGCTGTCGCACAATATCGGCCTGTGCTCCTTACAATCAAGCCTAGACCTGCGCCAAACCAGCCCCTAACTATAGCACTAAGAGAGATCGACAGTGAGCTTCGAGAGTCACCAAAAAAGAAAGCAGAAGAGATATCAAAATTAAGTGTTGGTGTGACGGATCCATGAGAGTAATATAGCATCCATAACCACGTGTGAAATAATTGATGTGGGATACATCAGTCTATCAAACCATTCTCCAGAGTCTCTTAACCGTCTTCCAATAACATTCTGGATCCGACAGCAAATGTGCCGCATGCTTACTTGTGAGAAACTTTTCTGTATCCACTGTATAACCTAACTTCTTTGCATCTTCAATATGGTCTTCCACGTCTTGCCAAGCGACCACATCGTCAGCTTCGCTGTAGATATACATCCGTGGCGTATTGACGTCCATCAAACTCTTGTCATTCATACCCCTCCGAATCATCTCCACGTCGTCCGGCTGCCTAGTCAGGAAGTATCGAAGTATGTATAGCCCGTAGAAGCACTGCAGAAGCGCAATTCCGAGTATTCGCAGAATGAAGTTCTTCGGTAGCGCCACAGAGAAAGCGCGGATAGTCTCCGCGTACGATGCTCTGCCAGGTGTAGAATCAAAAATCATCGCAGAGGCAGGCAGTGGCTTCCCCATCTTCGCTCGGTATTCCTTCGCAATCGTCAACGTTGTGAGCCCGCCTCCGTTAGAGAAGGCGTGAATGAGGACTTTCGCATTGGGAGGGAGCGCGTAGAAGCTCTCGAGGACGGGTGCGATGCGCTTTCGAGTCGAGGCCGCCGATCGGAAAGTGGAATCGAAGCCGGTCGTCGTGATGGCTACAATACGCGTCGATGGATACAGCTTCTCATATCCTGCCGTATATTTCGAGATATGCCGTGGCGTAGCATCCATCCAGCCTGCGAGGAAGACGAGATCAGGGTCGCTGGAGGTCGTTGTCGAGATTGGCTCATGGAGCCATACCGAGGGATTGAGACGAGAGAAATGTTCAAGCCCGGGAGGCACTTTGGAATGCGACATTGGGTCGAGTTTCTACCAGATAGCTGAACAAGTGGGAGGAAAGCATTCTGACCTACCTTCTTATATCTGCCAGTGAGTGTTTTGTCTTTTGCTGAGGCTGACATCACGCGGGAAAAGGCAGCCAGTTCCTGAGATTGCTTCGGCACGGAAACGGGCAACCGACTCGCCGTTTATGACTTCGGGCGACACTTTGCGGCCAGTCAATCTGTCCGAAGACTTGACGATTACATTGTCACAGACTCATTTACTTGCACAGGAACCTCGGCATCTCCTACCTGCTGAATAGTGGGCTCTCAAATCGAAGACCTCTTTTTCTCGCCTAGTGCCATTGCCAATAAGTGAGTGTTGTATTTCAGGGGCAGTCAGGGCCCGTATGAACCCTCTTTAGTAAGAGAGACGGTTAATTTAGGCTTTATATAGTTTCTATACCCACTCTCTTTATATTGGTGCATGTTTTCCATAAAATTTCAGGCTTGTATCGGAAGTACTGCACTGGCATTGACGCATCAGAGTTAATACTTTGTTTCCCAAGTGAAGTTCCAACTCCTAACATTTCCATGTCGTGCCTCTTAGAATATCAAGCTTTGGAAATTATTTTAAACCGAGAGAATCTTTGAAACTCGACCTCTTTGTTCTACTTCCAAAGATCGTGAATGTCTATCAGCGCTATTTCCCAATAGCTCACAAACAAAGATCTTTGTTACATCGATGAACAGCAGAGCTTGATCAAAGTTTCATAGATCTGAACAATCTCAGTGTTCCCATACTTCAAAGTTTCTTTGTCGTGCTTGATAATGTCATTGTGCAAGCACATTGAGACTGTACCACTGCTGTCTCAACTCCTTTCACATATTGTTCTTTCTCCCAAGAACAGATACTCTATGATGTGTATATATTTCCTCTCATTTCCTAGGCTCTTTCCTCACCACCGGACCTCCTTGGTTCTGCCATTCAGTTCGTCTTCCCGCCCTCCCCCATTTTACTGTCTCCAGCAGTTCTACTTGCCTCAAGTAGTCTCAAATACTTGAAACATTCACTGCTGAACCCCAAGAAGTCGCACAATCATCACTCTTAGCAGGTCTAAGATGGCTCCCGCATTCCCCAAAGATTTCTTGTCTGCGTTTCTTCACTTCATGAGACTGCAGGACAAGGTTGCCATGGAAGCTCTGCTTGATGCCCATCTCGGTGCCACCGAGCGCAGGCATGGGGAGGGATTTGGGATTGACGGGAGTGCCGTCCCCAAGCGTCGGTCGACGGTGGCTTTTGCCTTCGATATTGACGGTGTGCTGGTCAGATCAAAGGTTCCGATCCCTGGAGCTAAGGAAGCCATTCAGCTGCTTCTAGAGTGCACATTCCCGTTTCTCATGCTTACAAACGGTGGAGGCAAGAACGAAAGAGATCACGTGGCTCTAGTAGGTCAACGCCTTGGCCTTGACGACCTTGTCGAGGACCAATTCGTTCAATCTCACAGTCCTTTCCGTGACCTCGTCCCACAATTTTCAAACAAGACTATCCTCGTTCTAGGTGGTGTAGGAAACTCGATTCGTCAGGTTGCCCACGACTACGGCTTCAAGAACGTTCTTACCAGTGCCGATATCTATCGTGCCCATCCGGATATCTATCCATTTAGTGAATTGACAAAACACCACTACCTGGAGCATGGCAAGGAGCAGATTCCACTCACAAATGGCGGATGCATCCACGCTGTGCTGGTCTGGAGCAGCCCTCGAGATTTTGGCTTCGATATACAGATTATCATCGACCTGCTTCTCTCGGAGCAGGGTATACTCGGAACTCGTTCTCAATTGCCATATCTTCAAGACGGTCAACCCAAAATCTACTTCTCCAACCCAGACCTGACCTGGGCGACCAGCTTTAACCAGCCTCGAGTCGCACAGGGCGCCTTCCGAGCAGCACTCGAGGGCGTCTGGGCTGCTGAAACCAACGGGGTCGACCTGTCCTCTCATGTCGTCCAGTACGGCAAGCCCACGGAAGCAACCTACATCTACGGCGAGAAAGTACTCCAGGAGTACCATCGTAAGATCAATGGACCTGACGCGCCGCCGATTGAGACAATTTTCATGATCGGCGACAATCCGGCCTCGGATATTACGGGCGCGAATAGCTTCAAAAGTAGGTATGGTGCGCAGTGGAAGTCGATCCTAGTTCAGACTGGGGTCTACCAAGCTGGAACTATCCCAACTCACACACCTACGCATATTGCCAAGGATGTGAAGGAGGCTGTTGAGTGGGCGCTTGCGGAGTCTGGGTGGGTGGAAGAGGACAAAGCGGATTAGGAGGATGGGGAAGGAGGAATCCCGGGCTGAAGAGAACGGTAAGCTCGTTGCGAAAGTCTCCGCTGGACTTTGAGAATTGAGAATCAAACCGATTGAGATGGGAAGGTAGGTGAGCGGGGCACTGATCTCCAAACGAAATCGATAGAGTTCGGTATTCGGTGTTCGGCTAGTCATATCCATATACATAGAGTGCTGCTGGACAGTTTCCCTAACACCAAATATCCTCTGCCCTCAAATTGGTCTCAGTCATTGTGTGCAATGTGAAGTGATCCGTATATATAACTTTCTAGTAGTATCTGCGCCTTGTTTGCTAGTCTGATCCTGAAGTCCTGGGGTATTCCCATAAGCGAAGCGAGGACGCTTCAGAGAAGTATTTCACGTCTATCTGAACATTGAAATTCATCTTTTAGAGGTCGCCAACTCCGCATTGAGAATATGGTTCATTCAATTTATGAATTCAACGTCCCTCTTGTCTTGAATATGAAGAGGTAATGTATGTCCATCCTAGAGAAAACAACGCCCTAGAATATCCCAAGGTATCAACGACTCAACCTAACTCTCATAGTTCTCCCGTCATCCGGTTTAAGGATTCAAGGAAACTCATTCTCCCAAGAACTCCTTCACGCCCCAAATCATACACCATTCACGGCACATATCACATGTTTCCCTCTCTCTCATGACTGTCTAGAATTCTCCAGTCCATTCGTTGGAAGTCGCGGCATGTAGGCCACCGAGACCATGATACATGATGTGCTTCTCAGTCAATTGCTTATACGCAATACTCAGGCGAGAGTACTTTTGCTGAATTGCATCGTACTCGCCAAGTAGCGATTGAAACTTCGCCTCCAACGCCTGAACGTACTGCCTTTGCCGAGCCCTGAAGGTCCGCTGGGCAATCCGATTTTGGGATCTCCTTCGCTGTTCATTTGTCAGTCGCTGCTTAGAATCTCGGACAGGAGTTAGAATTGAACCCACCAGGCGAGATTGCGTGTCATCTTTCGCCGTCGAGCGCGGGCTTTCGGAGCCTGATTCTCTCCCGCTCGGACTCTTGGTCTTTCTGGGAGAGCGAAGGTCATGTGAAGCTTCTGGCGATACCGATTGGGATGAATATTCTGAGAATAAGGATTCCTCAGGAGATAGAGCATTTTGTGATTGATTGTGCCAATCGAGAAATTCCTGCTATGTTGTCGTTAGCCTTGAAGGAACATCTGGAGGGGGCTTTCATACCTCGAAGATATTCCACTCGAAGTCGATTGGATCGACCATTGCTTTTGCTTGAGACATTTCTTTTGGTGATATAGTGATGTTACACTTGCCAGATGTTGTCTTAGAAGTTCAGGATAAAAGCTGTGTGAAGATTCAATGTTGCTCTCAAAATTCTTTCAACCTCCATCCACCTGGTGGAGGGCTAGTTGAAGTTTTATAATTCATTCCAGCGTCGCTGCTTCACAATCGCCGTGTGGGATACAAGGCAACTACGGTATGAGTCGCAACATGGCGAGGCCGGGATGCCCAGAATACAAGATGAATAATGTCAAGTATAAACCAATCCCGGAATCGAGCTAATATTATCGAACAGCCTCACGCCACAGAGTTCGACCAAGGGTGGAATTAAGCCCCGTGGCAAAACGCCTTTCCTGCTTACCTAGTAAATACGGCGGAGTTTCGCAACCAACGATGGGAAATGGAGCTAAGGTGCTTGCAGTGACAAGGTCTGCATCTCCAATATTTTAACCAACTGATTGGTGGAAGCGCACTGCGCGTATATGCTAAGTACGGAGTGCGGTGAGTACCGCTATTTGTGCTCTGCGATCTGGCTTGCGGAGCGGTCCGAAACGAAGCTCATTGGCCCATAGCCAAGGGCTGAAGACGCAAGTATGGAGCTTTGTAATCTTTTTCTTCCGCAGTGCGCGATGAGCCGTCTTTCTGACCTCGTTTCGATTGGGGACCTATGAGCTCTCTGTTGTACGACCTTCTTCGTGACACAAGGCTGAGGGAGCCGATGTCAGAAAGTGGGTTGAAATTGCTAAAAAGGAATTTAAGGGTTTCTTGCCTTGAAGCACACTTTGCCAACGGCTTCCCACTTCAGGAGGAGCTCAAGGTGCAACGGGTCGATGAATAACAGGGCAGCCTTAAGTTCAGAAGATATCACCAATTTGCCACATTACCTCGGATTCACCGAGGCGCATTCGAGATATGACTCCGCTCAGCATGAGCATGAGCATGAGCATGAGAGTTCAAAAGCCGACAGAAAATCGGCGTTATGGATCGGGGATCTTGATTGGCTCACATTAAGCAACACCCTTGAGATAATTACTCAATGCGGCAACTGAGAACGAGAATCCACCCACGAAGATCGGAGCATTGAGTACATGGTCTACAGAAAGACTGAAGATAAGATCACGGCAGGGTAGCATGCCCACATGTTTTGACGTATTGTCTGTTGTAACCATGCAAGGAAGCAGAGATTTGCCTTTGCCACCATCGACAACTCTGGTCATGTGGTAGGCCTTTTGCTCCTGGCGACACAATACAAGACTAATATTTACTCGATAGGTCCCATTAGATCAGCCAGAAGTCTTTCTTGACCTTGTACAGAGGTGGTTATCTGGAGGCTAATTGTGATAGAAGTTTGTGAAATCGGGAGGGATGTTGACAAGTGGTTCATATTTTGCCGCGGCGTTCGATGACAATTCTGATAAGTATGGATAGTGACAGTGGTGTCCAGCGCAAGACACTAGGCACCCGTAAATTCTTTACGTTCCTGATATTTTACACATTTGACCCAGAGAGATGTTATTCTATTCGCAATTAAGTCTTGATGGTTGTAGGTGCACGAGCCCAGAAATCCAGTGACGACAAGAAGCCTGAAGTCGCTTGGAAATCGCTAGATTCTAGCTAACTCATTTCTAGACTCCATGATATACTCGATCGAGGAGAGCTTCTCCGAAGCCTTATATACACAGCCAAGTAAGCCTCATTTTTTGAGTATCCTGCAGGCCTTGCCCTGAAAATCGCTCATTCCTGGAGACTTCGCCTAACTCGTTTCTAGACTCCAACTTGCGGAATATCGTAGCGACAGGCGAATCACGAGGATGATGAATGGATGTGAATCTCAAGCGTTTATGTGTCGGAGATATGCCTATCTACAATGGTATTCTCATGTACAATAGAAGAAACGAAGCGGAGTAGCTTTTTAATAGCAGAAGCTCTTCTCCTAGAAACCCAGACACGCTCCCACCCATCTAAAGTGTGTAGCATAAACCACGAATACAAGTGCAGTCGACTGCACCAGAACGCCATCGCCATGCAAGCAAATAATCAATACAAGAAACAAGGATTAACTCTGTAGAGCAGAGAGAAAGGAGAACCACCGATCACCTTAATGCTTTCTTCCCAGGCTCTGCAAGTTGACAAGCTCGGAGTATCGTCCTCCTTTCGTCATCAACTCGTTGTGAGTGCCATGTTCAACGATGACCCCTTGATCGAACACGTAGATGATGTCTGCCTTCTGGATGGTACTCAAACGATGAGCAACAGCAATAGTTGTCCTGCCCTTCGCAGCTTTGTCCAACGCAGCTTGCACAACGTGCTCACTCTCGCTGTCTAAAGCACTAGTCGCCTCATCCAAGAGCAGAATCTTCGGGTCGCGAAGCAATGCTCGCGCAATGGCAATACGTTGCTTCTGACCACCCGAAAGCATAGAGCCCTTAGATCCAACGACAGTAGAGAATCCATCAGGAAGCGACATGATGAAGTCGTAGATGTTGGCCTCGCGGCAAGCAAATTCTACTTCGGAGTCCGGGACGTCGGCGCGGTCGACTCCAAGGAGGACGTTCTCGCGGATGGTACCTTGGTAAAGGGTAGGTTCCTGGGATACGAGCGCAATAAAGGACCGATAGTCGTTGATGTTCAGGCTAGAAATTTCCTTGCCATCGACATAGATTCCTCCAACCAAGGGGTCATAGAAACGCTCGAGGAGAGCAATAGTAGTCGATTTACCACACCCAGATGCTCCGACTAGCGCGATGTACTGACCAGGTGAGACCGAAAGATTCAGACCACGGAGGACTGGTTGCTCAGGACGTGTAGGATAGCGGAAATGGACATCACGGAACTCGATAGTGCCCTCGACAGACTCAAGATGAGCACCATCCAGCGACCAAGCATCAATCGTAGGCTTGCGATCAAAGAGGATCTTGAGTTCCTGAGCTGCTTGTTTGGCTTTACCCATATCCGCTGGAAGACGTCAGATGTGCTATAAATGAATGATATGGCTGACTTACGTGCGAAGGAGAAGATAGTGCCGGCGGACTGGGCACCAAAGATGACCGCCGAGAAGCAGACGAAGAATTGGAACATTGAATATTCGTGATCAGCTATGCGATTGCCTCCATACCAGAATCCAAGAGCAATGCAAAGGAACATCAAAGATTGTGACGCTGCGTAGAGCAGAGATGACTTCAAAACAGACTCCAAACTCTTTCTAGCCTGCGAGTTGAGCGAATCGATATAGATTTGTAGGACATCATCTTCTCTTGTCAAAGAAGCAACAGTGCGAATGGCGCTGGTAGCCTCACAGGCGAAGCTGGCACTCCTCTCATATGCCTTCTTCGCTCTTGCCTGAAATTGGGCCAACATCCAGAAGCGCAAGAATCCACAAGCCAATAACACTGGAATAGTGGAAACGCAAACGAGAGCCAGCTTCCAGGCAATCGAGATACCGATGGTGATGGAGGCAATGAGAGTGGTGATAACAGTAAGCAACGTACCAAGCGTCACACCAGAGAGACCAGCGACATGGGTTGTCTCAGTGCTGAGGAATGAGGTCAATGCACCTGCAGTATTCTCCTCTTGGTCGAAGAACTCGATATCTTGTCTTAGCATAGTCCTGAAAGCTCTATCGCGAACCCGATGGATAAGTTTCTCGGAGCAGAATGCAAAAGCAACTCCCTGACTACAGAATGCAATGAACTGGACGAACGCCAGCATCAGGTACATTAGAGACCAAAAATCAACGTCAGATCGAATAGTACTTGCTGCTCCCGGAATTGCTGCTCCAGTGAGAGGGTTGGTAATGGGTATCGAGAGAGAAATGATTTCCTTGGCGAAGAAGACAGCCTGTGTAGGATTTCCTCCACCACAAATGATGGAGAAGAAAAGACCCACGAACATCAGGCCAATTTCGTTCCTATTGAATGAAGCGATTAACTTAATCAGGGTCCAGAGGCTGTCTTGTTGCTCGCCTGCCTGAGTTCTTCGTTGCAATGCCACGGACGACTGCGATTTCTCGGACTGGGTTCGATTCAGCTTATTGGCAATGTTCTTGTCATCTGGATCTTCTTCGTAACCACTAGTTCTGGACTTCTGTCGAACGATCTTATCGTCTTCGGCGTCGAGCAAAGCTTGTTCCTCGGGTGTAAGTTCGCGAGTTTCGGCGATCTTTTGGGCCTCTACCAAATGGTAATAAGAACCCTTCTTCAACAATAGCTCATCGTGGTTGCCTTGTTCCACAATGCGGCCTTCGGACATAACGACAATGTTGTCTGCATCCTTGACAGTCGAAAGACGATGAGCGATGGAGATGGTTGTTCTTCCTGCTGCAGCAACCTGGAACTTTTGTCAGTATTTCCATGCAAGATAAAACAATCAAAACTTCAAGACCTGGAAAATATGTAGGATGCGAAATAGTATGAACTCACTTCAAGAGCAGCCTGTACGACTCCCTCGGATTTAGTATCGAGAGCAGAAGTCGCCTCGTCAAGAAGCAGTATCTTTGGATCGCTGACCATAGCACGTGCGATGGCGATACGCTGCTTTTGACCTCCAGACAGCAGAAAACCACGTTCTCCAACGTTCGTTTCATAGCCCTCGGGTAAAGCTGTGATGAAATCATGGGCATTGGCCATCTTGGCGGCTTTGATAATGAGCTCACGCTGCTTGTCTTCCTTCTCACTCTCCCATTTGGTGCCAATGAGACCGTGTCGAATATTGTTGAAAATTGTAGTGCCGAAAAGAGTAGGTTCCTGGCTTACCAACGAAATCTGCTGTCTCAACCAACGTAAGTTCAGAGTGCTAACATCGTGGCCATCTAAGAACACCTGTCCACCAACTGGGTCGTAGAAGCGTTCCACAAGGCCGACAATAGTACTCTTGCCAGATCCAGATGCACCAACGAGGGCAGTCTTCTTGCCTGCTGGGATGACTAGACTGACATCCTGCATGACAGTAACTTCAGGTCGTGATGGATAGATGTGCTTAATGTTTCGAAGCTCGATATTCCCATCAACGTGGTCCAATTTGTCTCCTGCCTCTGAGGTCGGATCAAGTGGTGAAACACGATCGATGGTGTTGAAGATCTTGGCAGCTGCCGAGATTGCAGTCGTGAACGCTTGGGCGTTAGGTGCAACATTACCAAGGGAGAACGCTCCAATCATGATAGACATCAGAATGGTCAAAATGTGGGCGAGAGTAATGTCTCCTTCGACCAAATATCTGCTGCCCATCCAGAAAGCCAGTCCATAGTTGAGATAGATCAGGAGGAACATCCCGCCGACCATGCAAGCAAGGACGAATTTGACTTTATAGCCAGATCTTTCGGCATTGGCCAGATGAGTGTCGTATTGTCTGGAAAGCTTGTCCTGGGTGCCAAAGGCCGTGGCATTCCTAATGGACGAGATGACCTCCTCGGCAATGGTGCCTCCTAGCGCGTACGATTCCAAAGACTGTTTACTGTACTTGACAATGAAGGTCGACCCACCTCCCATGACCATCACAATTGCAACCACCGTCGAAGAGAGAATCAGGGTTAATTTCCATGACTTGATAAAGCCGATAACGAACGCTGTGATGAAAGTTGCAACTGCACTCAGAGTCAACGCCACCTTCTCGGAAATGCCGTCTTGAACCAAATTCGTGTCTGCTGTGATTCTTGTTGTAATTTCTCCAGAACCAAGCTTGTCGAAAAATCCGATGTTTTGTCTCATGCAAGCCTCCAGATAATGCGACCTAATCTTCCCACTGATATGCTCTCCAGTGTATATGAAACCAAGAGTGGAGATGTAGACCGTGACGAATTCCGCAACACCGATGTAGATGAAGTAAAGGACCATGTGTGTAATTGTGTGCTCGAAAGAGGCATGGCTGGTAGTGCCTGCGAAATAACTGTTGAACGACCCAGCCAAGTTACCAAAGATAACGGTCATTAGAGGTAGGGCAGCCCCAGCAGCAATAGCGCAGATTGAGCTGATAGCTATAATTATGAAGTCGTTGGTTGTGGCATATCGGTAGAGAGTCTTCACACCACTTTTCACAACTGGGATGTTGACTTGTCTCTTCAATATTTCGGCTTCGTGGGGTGGGAGGTGCGCGTAGATATCCTCCTCCCTTACTTCAACCTTTACACTGGAGTCCATCTTCTGCAGAGCGCTTTGGTCTTGAGGAACCACTTGGATGGGGTGCGATTCGGTCGTTTCTTTCCGCGTGGATTCATGTTCGTCCGTTGAGTCGCCATGACTAGAGGTACGGGAGCGGGCTTCTTCAGCCTTCTCGGACAGGTCGCCAGCCATGATTGGCGGCTTAGATATTACTATCGGCACAGAGAAATGTAGTATAGAGTTGTATGATTTGTAGGTGAGGGTATTGGAAGGCTGTAGGTATTCGTAGCCGTGTTGGGTTGGTTTGCGATCGAAACTGGCAGTTATTTACTTGTGGAAACAAGTCAACAAAAGCCCTGGCGAAGAGAAAAGTACACCGAAGGCGACAATTGAAAATGTGGACGGTGGAAAAAGAAGCAGATTATCAAGGGCAAAAGAAGGGTTGCCTCCAGGCCGGCCTGAGGGAAGAGGCAGCAGAAAATTGAAAGGTGGTGCGTCTCGGCGCAACAACTCTCCCACGTTGGTATCAAATAGCTGGAAAGTTATGAATGAGCACCAGTGACCTCGGACCCACACTCTCCCGCCCTGGTCGGCAGCCGCGTCGCATACGAAAATACGAAAATTCGAACCGACGTATTCGGGCTGCGCTATGCACATAATTATCTGACCAGAAGGTTTGCTAGTGCTCTCCTCTGACTCTTGAGACTCGACAACTCGGAATTTAGTTGGAAATTTGATTCCATTCATCGCTGCTTTTTGTTTCGTTTGAGCGATCGGTTTGATCTCCTTCGCATCGCATCTCCAGAACAGACGGGCGGACACCATGGGACGGACTCGGCTTTCAGCGCAAAGCTGGCTCTTTTGGGTAATATACAAGGGCCATATTCTGCAGCTCGGTCTATTACAGTATTACAACTTACTCTACTCTCTGTTGAAATCAGCGAAGCATGCGTCGGACAATAAGTATCCAAGTACGTAACCACCCACTAATGACCAAACGAAATTTACCTTCCCAATTCCGTAACTATGAGCCATTCTTCTAATACGGGCTCCAGTTGTAAGATTATGACTCTACCGGAGAGAGTACAGCCGTTGCACGGCAGGTCATGCGAGGTGCATGGCAAACAGGCAACCAAGTGCATGCGATTATCATCACGTATCCGGACTGTTATTTCGATATTTGTTTTTTATTTTAATCTGATCGTGTAGATTGCTGACACCGTACCTTCGCACACTTCCTAAGATCGGGAGACCGAATTCCTGACCCCTCTCACTAGGTACATATAAAATGGGAGGCGAAGAATCCCGCAGACCTTTATTGGTCATGCGCTTTTTAATATCTTCATACTACTAAGGGTATCTCTTGGAGACCTTAGTTCACTCCCGGATCGTAACAGGTACGGGCAAGTATCATTCTCGCACAATTACGAACTCCATACCCAGAACGAACAGATGCAGGCAGCTCCAACTCAAAAGTTGCCCCACCATGCATGAGCAGGCGTCGGGGCCATGACAGTCGCTTGCTTGATTTACCCGATGTTCTTGAATGCGCCTTAGAAAGCCGGAAATTTCAAATTTCCGAGGCCCACTACTTTGTGCAAAGTTATGCAAAGTTATGCATCCGAATGGGCTCGGATTCGCCAAATGAATCTCGAAAAAGTTTGGCGTGGATCAAACGCAAGCAAGATCAGACGTGCAGGTGAGACATGCCGGAATGACATTCGCATACAGCAGTACGAGGGAGGGAAAATATCACCAAGATTATCACCACGTACAGTAAACTTCGAAACCTGGCTTCCCCGCAGCACTCTCTTTTGAAAGAGTCGGTCCCACTTTTCTGAATTAATCCTTGCATATAGCTTTTCCGTTTTCAGCAAGGCGTAGTACAGGGGCAGTATTCCGCTGTCATCAACCATACAGTACGTACAATCTAGCTCTCGCTTATTTCACCAATGATATACTGTTTTACTAAGCAGAGGTCCAAAACACCAGGTAGTAATACTACTCATAACAGTCGGAAACTCTTGAAAAGTGGTTTCTAACCACAACGCGTTTAAAAAAAAATGTGTTGGACGAGGCGATTCTACGCAATTAATAGTATAAACCATACACAGATCACAATTAACTATCCTTTAATTGCGAAGTTGTGTGTTTGTGTAAAGAATTCTTGACCGTCACGAGTAGTGTCACCTCCTGGTGAATGTCTAACTCAGTTAGACATTCGAATGAGTTACAGAAAAATAATATTGACATCCGCGACAATCTAGTAATGGCGGTCAAATAAATTAAAGAGCACATTTGTTGCAAATAGTAGGAGACTAAGCGGGTTTCTCGATCGACAGAGTGTCAGTTTCGACGTGCCCTCTTGAAATCTGCAAGGAGCTGACCAGTACGGTATATTTCTCCGAGGTAGGGGTATGTATCTCCAAGGTGGACTTTTGTGCCGTTGTCAACTTGAACATGCTGGTATTGATGGTCGAGTAAGGATAGACGATCGATCGTGTACTGTACGGCGCTGGCAACATGGCTGAGCCAAGCCCCATCTGGCATAGTCTCAACATGCGGATCTCAGCCTCACTGATGGCCCAGCCCTCTAAGCCCTAATTCCACAATTCTCAACTCCCGCAACGCTAGCAGATATGGTGGAAGCGATCAAGACTAAAAAGCCGTATTAGCTAAAGCATATCGTTGACTAAGAGCCGATGAGTCGATGGAAGTGGGTTTGTGCTAGTCGTGTCGCCAGGGTGGGGGTAAACAAAGATCGAACAAAATACGACCTGAAGGTCTATCTACATCTGACGAACAATCCGAGTCTAAAAGCTGTCATTCGGTAGCAAGGGTCTGATCAGGGACTTCTACCAAGTTTCCGCCTTTAACTATACGCCTCACCATCGGATGAGACCTATCGGAGCAAGATGCTCCGTCTTTAATGCATTCCTGGCAGGCGTCGAAGTCTCCACGATCACATTCGCCACAATGGTAGTGATAGTCGATATTTGGGATAACTCCTAGGCAGATATTGCAGAATATTCTGGACCGGTCTGCTTCCTGACGTCGCCCGCCGCTCTCGTCTTCATCATGGACTTCTGAATTGTCACCTTGCTTTTGGCGTAAGAGTCTTGCAATATGGAGATTGCCTCGTTTGAGCGCATCTGTTAGTGCGGTACGTCCGAAAGTATCCCTCAACTCGGATTGGACCCCGTCCTTGTGAAGTAATAGTCTTAACGCAGCTTCGTGTCCCCTTATCGCAGCAGCCATTAATGGCGTTCGACCAAACTTGTCCTTTTGGTTCGGATTAACGCAATCTTGTGTAAGTAATAGTTTTACCAACTCGCTCCGCCCTTGAGCTGCAGCCCAAATCAGGGGCGTTCGTCCATATTTGTCCTTGGGATCTGGATCTACCCCATTGGTGGAAAGGAGTAGTTTAACAACGGCTTCATGCCCGTTACTTGTGGCCAACGACAGCGGCGTTTGGCCATATACAGCAGTCTTGGACTCTGCGTCAACATCCCTCTCAAGCAGAAGCTTAACGGCAGCTTCGTGCCCATTCTCGGCAGCAAGCAACAGCGGTGTCCGACCTAAGTTATCTTTCAAGTGGGTCTCAACTCTGCCAGTATCCAGTAGCAGCTTAACGATGGCCACGTGCCCTCTCGAAGCGGCAAACAGTAGCGGTGTTCTGCCACTGTTATCTTTTGTGTCGACTTCGGTTTGCGCTTCGACCAGCAGCTCGACAATGGCCTCGTGCCCATTCCTGGCGGCATGCGACAGTGGTGTCCAACCGTAATTATCCTTCGAGTTAATCTCGACCTTGCCTGTATCAAGCAGCAGCTTGGCAATGGCTGTGTGACCATTCTCGGCAGCCCAAGATAGCGGCGTCCGGCCATTATTCTCTGAATCGGCTTCGGCCTTTTTAGTACCCAGCAGTAGCAACATGTTGGTCAATGACTTAATCACTGCGTCATGCGTGTTTCTGCTGATCAACGACAGCGGCGTCCGACCATTATCTTTCAAGTCAGCCTCAACTTTGTCTGAACCAAGCAGCAGCTTGACGACAGCCTCATGCCCTCTCTCGGCAGCATACGACAGCGGTGTCCGACCTAAGTTATCTTTCAAGTCGGCCTCAACTTTGTCTGAACCAAGCAGCAGCTCGACAATTGCCTCATGCCCGCTCTCGGCCACATACGATAATAGAGTCCGACCGTGGTCATCTTTTGAATTAGTTTGTACTTTGCCTGTATCCAGTAATAGCTTGACGACAGCCGTATGGCCATTCTTGGCGGCATACAGCAGTGGCGTCTGGCTCTCGTTATAATTTGAGTTGGCCTGGACTTCGCCAATGTCCAACATCTTCAGCAGTAATCCAACGCTCTGCTCCGGACGTATCTGCGCTGACTTATCCTTTGAGCCAACCTCAACATTATCTGTATCAAGTAGCAGCTTGACGACACCCTCATGTCCGGTCATAGCAGCATATGATAGCGGTGTCCGACCCTTATTATCCTTTGAGTCAGCATCGACTTTGACTATATTGAGTAACAACTCAACAATAGGCCCATGCCCTCTCTCGGTAGCATACGATAGCGGCGTCCGACCTAGGTTATCTTTCAAGTCGGCCTCGATTTCAACAGTATTAAGCAGCAGCTCGACGGCACCCTTGTGCCCTTTCATGGCAGCGTACGACAGCGGTGTCCGACCCTCATCATCTTTCGAGTTGGCGTCAACTTTGGCGCTATCTAGCAGCAATTTAACGATTGTCTCGTTCCCTTTTGCAGCGGCATATAACAGTGGCGTCCGACCGTTCTCATTCAAATCTGCCTTGACTTTGCCTCCGTCTCGTACCAGCTCAGCGATGACCTGCCAACGTTTGACTGCCCGGGATAGAGGTCTCGGACCAATATCTTTCAAGTCAGCGGAGAGCTCGTTTCTGTTTAGCATAACAGAAAAGTCGCGCCATAGTGACGTTAAACCAGGTCTTTCTTTTGAATCAGCGTTGACTTTGCCCGTGTCTAGAAGTAGCTTGACAACGTCCTCGTGCCCACCATGAACGGCCCATAATAGTGGTGTCCAACCAAGAACATCTTTCGAATCGGCGTCTACTTTGCCGGTATCTAGGAACAGCTTGACAACAGCCTTATACCCCGATCTGGCAGCCTCTGAGAACGGTGTTGAACCAAAAATATCCGTTGAGTCAGCCTGAACTCTGCCCGTGTCCAGGAGTAGTTTGACAACACCCTCGTGCCCACCATGGGCAGCCCATTGTAACGGTGTCCAACCCAAACCATCTTTTGAATCAGCCTCGAATTCGCCCGTGTCTAAAAGTAGTTTGACAACGGCCTCGCGACCATGCATAGCAGCCAGTGATAGCGGCGTCAAACCAATAATATCTCTCAAGCCAGCCTCTACTTTGCCCGTATCTAGCAGTAGCTTAACAATGACCTCGTATCCTCCTTCGGCAGCATGCAATAATGGCGCTCGACCGTCCTTATCTGCCAAGTCAGCCTCGACTTTGCCAGTATCAAGGAGTAGTTTAACAATGGCCTCATGCCCTCTCTCGGCGGCATATGACAACGGTGTCCGGCTACACTCATCATCTTTCGAGTCAGCCTCGATTTTGCCAGTATCTAGCAGTAACTTTACGACAGGCTCATGCCCGCTTGCGGCTGCTAACGATAGCGGTGTCCGACTCTCATTATCTTTTGAGTCAGCATCGACCTTACTAACGTCTAATAGCAGCTTAACAGTGGCCACGTGCCCGTTTGCGGCGGCCCAACTCAGCGGCGTCCGGCCCTTATTATCTGTTAAAGTAGCGTCGGCTTTGCTAATGCATAGGAGCAGGTTAACGACGGACTTGCATCCTCTGTAGGCAGCATGCAATAGCGGCGTCCGACCATCCTTATCTTTCGAGTTGGGATCGACTTTGCCCGTGTCCAGTAGTAGCTTGATAGTAGCCTCGTGCCCGTTCGCGGCGGCCCAGCTCAGCGGTGTCCGATCGTAGCTGTCTTTAAAGTCTAGGCCATAGCTGTCTGAAATTAGATAAGCTACCACTGCATCAATTCCAAAGTATGACGCCAAATGTAGCCCTGTCATTTTTCTGGGAACGTTTTCACTATAGCTCGGATGTACTGACCATCTCTTGACCGCTATGAGTGCTTGGACTGACGCCTCGACATGTCCTTCGCTCTGTAGAAAATCTAGAACTGCTTGACATGGACTCAAAACGTCGCGAGCATGGTGGCCCCAGTTGTGCGCAGCATATTCATATAGCGGGTTTGACCGTAGTCTTTCTTTGAAATCCAAATCTGTTTGACAGAATCCACTCCCGAAGCTACTGAATAAGAGATATGTAACACAAATTCTTGTAATTTCGCTCTGGGCATTCGGAAACCATTCTTTCTGCGTTCGCTCGAAGTATTCCTGTATCGTGTAGTGTACCAACCGGATGATCCCACTTTCGTTGTCGACCGTAACCAATCCAGCACACGCTGAGACCATGTCTTCGATCTGTGGAAGGTTTTCTTCGTCGATTTCCAGTTCATCAACTTCTATAGCAAGTGCGTGCTGAAGCTCTATTATGGTGAGCGGTCTCTTTGCGCACGTAATCCATGCCAGAACCTTCTTAGCAAGTTCCTGAAAGCCCGGTTTCTGCCTGTCGATTCTCTCCATCGCTTCGTCGTATACGCGATTTAATAGTTCAAGCTTCTCCTCCTCACTAGATCCCTGGTTTTGTTTCTGGAACTGCTTCACCGCCCTTTTGATGGCCTTTGCTGTGGGTTTGTCGTCGAGTGAGCTGAGGTAGATGTGTGCTAAGAGGAATCTGTGGGAAGTTAGCGCCGTCTCCCAACCATCAACTTGAAGACGTACAAAGGGTTCCGTGGACTCTTCGCCAATTTTACCTAAAACTTACTAGCTTTGA
>AYLM01002503.1:0-48520 GCA_001625345.1 Cairneyella variabilis | reverse complement strand
TCTGAGTTCTCGCTTAAAAATAAGGTTCGGGCTTTTCTTTATGACCATTTATTGTAACCGCAATGTCTGCCAAAACACCGATCACGTGGTTTCGGAAGGAAGCAATTGATTCCACCCCATCTTCTTCCAAAACTAGGAATAGGAGAAAAAAGTGGAGAGGCGTTCCTGCTAGTACTCGTAATCCAGGGCACGTGCATACCCAAGGCACTTACACAGTCGCAAAAACTCTAAGACTAAATAACCTCTCTCACTTTAAAACACTATAACTTTACTACCTTTTATCCAATTAATGCCTTATACGGCTGATTTTATTTATGAGTATTAGACTTATAAGCCAATAAAAGTTTTATATTAATAACTAGCTTTAAAGTGTCCCACTAACTTTCTATAATTATAACGCATATTAAACTATAAAGACTACCTTACCCTTTAAAATCGAGTTAACAATATTAATAATCGGTTAAGTATTTTTGAAGGCGCGGGCAAAAGGGTAAATACTCAATTGATCGAATGCTTATTGTACAAAGATCTAAAGCTAGAGACGGAAGAAGGGAGTGGGAAAAGCCCTGACTATATAGCCGGATGGCGGATCACATAATATAGCGGGGAGTCTGGGCAAGGTTCTGAACCCGAGCCCTGACAGCTCTTATGAATTTTACGGATACTGGCTAATTTACGTGCTTGTTTAGCTTCCACTTTATCTACAGAAACGGCCTCTATAGGTGTCTAGGCTAGAGAGCTAGGGAGTGAGATTGGCGCTAGAAAGAGGGATTTTTCTGTATACAAATTCATATAATATTCATGAATAGACCCTCTGATTTATGGATTACGGTAGCTAATTCATGAAGGCCTTTTTTAAACTATATTCATGAATTATCTAAATTTGTTTATGAATAATTCAGGTATTTATATTCATTTCGAAGTCCTATATACGTGTACTACTGAGGTTGCGATAAGATACGGTATGAATGAACGTCATTGATACTTCGGTCTTCTAGCTTCTTCTACTACCTTGCTGGCCTCTCCTCTCTGGGAGCTCGTGTTGCACTGTTGTATCGCGAGTTCCGATTGGGGTCCATGCCCGGTCGATCTCCCGCGACGGATGTTTCATTTTCCGTCTCGGCGGAGAGTTCTGAATCGCCACCATCTCGCAGCCGAGGTCTTTAGAATCAAGCTTGTTCATCATTCTCACATGCGATTGGGGCGCAATGTTTATTGTCTCATTCTTGGAGACTCCAGCGCCAGGTAGCGTTATGCTTTAACCCTGAGGCACTTCTCGAGGTATAAGGTAATTAAGCTCTGCTCCAGTCTTCAGGCAATCCAATTTTCACACTCTCAAGCAACATGCGAGTCCCCGTATTCCTCGGCTTCGGCCTCAACCTATCTGTCTGCCTCGCAGCTTCACCAATTCACATCAGAGCTGGAAATTCTTCCTCTTCAGCAAACACAACCTGTGCTACCGGAGTCCATATGATCGTCGCGCGTGCCAGTACAGAAGCACCTGGTCAGGGAATCATTGGAGCAGTAGCAACACAAGTCCAAGAGTCCATGCCAGGCTCCGACTCTGAAGCTGTCGACTATCCTGCTACGCTCACAAATTACACAACGTCGGAGTCCATGGGTGTTTCTGCTATGCGGCAGTTAATCCAGTCGTATGCGGCGCGGTGTCCGAGTTCCAAGATTGCTTTATTGGGATATTCACAGGCCAGTGGCTCTACAAATAGAATACATGTTGCTAACTTTGATCAGGGCGCTCAAGTCGTGGGCGATGTCATGTGCGGCACGAGTGAAAAGAATTTCAACGCAACCTCACCACTCAGCTCCGCGATATCCAAGAACAGTAATTTACCCCTTCCCCGAATGTATGCCTCTTCCTAACCCATTTCAGTCGTAGCAATCATTCAAATGGGCGATCCAACTCACGTTCCCGGGCTCCCACAAGACGTGGGCAACAGTACCAAGGCCGGTGTCTTTCCGCGCCTAAACACAGCTGCGTGTGCATCATCCGCCAACATCACGCAGTCATACTGCAATGCCGACGACGAATTCTGCGATAGTGGAACAAGTTTGGCTGTCCATATTAGTTACGTGAAGGTATTTGGGACGCAAGCAGCGCAGTTTATCATGGGGAGGGTCAATGGAACTACCACTGCAGCGGCTAATACAACGATGCCGTCAACTGGAGCAGCGACTAGTTCTGTAGTAGTAAAGAGTTCGGCGAGGAGAAGGTATAGAATGCTGTGGTTTCGGGTTTAGTCTGGAGCACTTCTAATTTACCCATCTTCTTTACTTTAATAAAATGTCTACACCTCAAAATTCCGGTGGCCGAAAGGCCAAATTCGCTGGTGGCATAGACACAACACTCCCCACACGACAGTTACCAGCTACGGTATATGTTGAGTATAGAAACAACAACCTTGCTCGCAACTAATTTCCATATTTCCATCAGCGGGACAATCGGCAGCCGTGTTACACGTCGCTCCCGATCCCCCAGCAGCTTGACAGCCATTCGAAGTCGACATACAAACCCCATTGTCGCAAGTTCCCGGGCAGCAGCCTGAAGATCCACAGAGAACTGTGCCGACATCACAACATGTTCCAGAATCATTGTATTGATTCGGTCCACAACAAATTCCTCCATCAAGAACACTACCCGGAAGGCAGCACAAACCAGGTTCCATGCAGTCCAAGAGAAGTCCGCAGCATGCAGTACCACAGATTCCGACCTGAGGGCAACACTCTCCACCAATTACAGCTGAAGCAGGACAGCACGAGCCATCCGGCATGCAGCTTTGATCGCTTTCACAGCAAGTCTTTCCACCACAGGGAGTTTCCCCGCCAGAACAGCACAACCCCGATGCCCCGGAGAGACAATGTTCCCCAAGGTCGCAACAAGCAATGCCACAGTCGACAGGACAGCAGAAATTGGAGATACAATGCTGATTCAAGGAGTTATCCAGGTTGTTCAGATTGTTCCAGCAGTTGCCACAGTCGCTTGTGAACCATAAGAATGAGCATATTCCTACACATGCACCAATTCCTGCGTTGACGATCAAAGCCTCTTCGGTAAGACATTCAGCACAGCCAAAGCTTCCATCAGTATTCGATGAGTGTCCTGGGTCCTGGTTGTAGTCTAGGCTACTCTGACGGGTGAATAGGGTGCTAGGTGACGAGACCTTTCGGGTTTCCAGCGTGCTACAAGAATCAGTCGAGAGAATCTTCGATTGTAAAGCTCGCAGTGAAGCATTGAGGTTCGGAGCAACCAAGTCTGGCGCAATTTGAACGTGGGGAGGCCCATGACCATCGACGAAGTTCAAGGTTGTGTTTGGAGAGGTCGATCCGAAAGGGTTGAGAGCTCGGCCGTCAATGTCACCGCTGATAATGTTGTCTTCGAAGCTGTATGTCGCATCTTTTATGCCCATGAAAAATGCACCGTACTGAATCACGACAGTTGCAGACCCATTGGCAGAATGACTCAGAGTGAAAGAGAGGATCTCCGTTGCCCCCAGAGAGAAGTTGCCAGACCTGTCAACTGGCAGACTCGGTTTGCTGGACCCCGTATGAAGATCCAATTTGAGAGTTTGGCCGGAGCCATCAGGGCCTGTGAGCGGACTTGTGTATTGGGAGGTGCCATTTGAAAGGCTGAAGCTCGTGTCGGATCGTTTGGATGCAGATGTTGATGAATTCCCAGTGGGAGGACAGACAGAGCCGGAGCATCTCATGAAGAAGAGGCAAGTGATGAAAATGTTGAGCAACAACATCGTTATTGCCATCCCAATGCGTGTTCTTGGAACTTGAATAGACAGTATGAGGCAGATCACATGGTAAGGAGAACGATGTCGGGAATGAAAGGGGTGGGATGCTGGGGCACTTATCTAGCTGAATGGAAACACTTGACCACCTGAAGATTCCCGAGGAGGATTTGAAAAGCCGAAAGACTGGGTTCTAAGACAGCAAGTAGCAAGAGGAAATGACATAAAGGAGACAGCTGAAAGGAGATGCCGGGTCCTGATACTCAAGCAAATGTAAGATTAGTTTGCCGTTGTGAAGGATGGAGCCCTTGATTCCCACTCGAAGGATGCGAAGCTGAAAAGCCGCATATGGTCATCTAGCTAACGATCTCGACTCTTGGTCATCACTTCAGAGCCTTCTTGGGCACACGAAGTGCTTTTAAGGTACAACAAGTGTTGAGAACGTAGAAGTGTTAGCTCCGATGGCTTGCCGCGGCTGAAGACCCTTGGCCCATCGATGAACAATACGGGGAACATAAAGGGACTTGCAAAGGCCAGCTGACTTGAAACAAGCTGTGACGAGTTAAGGGATCTCGGGCGAATATTTTCTGGCCGTGAAACTCCGATTCTGGGAATCTTGTGAAGGATGGCGAAGTCGTGAAGGTCTCTCACCCACAACAAAGCCCAAGGAGACGGTTGATCGACTTGAGCAGCAGGCCTTCGGAGAACGCCCCTAAACTTCACAACAAAGTGAGCAAGGAGACAAGATGCCTACCGTTCATGCATTTTCAGCTCGTAAATCCACTGAAACAATGCAACTTCGATGTCCACCTATAGCCGAACCATGATGTCCACCAAGCAAGCAAGCACGTGCTACCTTGAAGTCTGAGACTTCTCAGAACGGGGCAGAATCACATTCTCATGTAATCACAGCAGAGAGCCTCAAATTCGGCGAATGGATGAAGAACCATGAAAGGACAAATGCTGATATTCTCGATGTTTGCGTAAAGAAGGGTTTGGAGTTTCTTGGGACAACGAACGGAAAGCACCCGCGCTGAGGCTACGAGTAAGCCCAAAGCGACCTAGTCAAGCGTCAAAGACCCACCACATCTGCGATTCTACTGCGGGGTCGCATTGACGAACAAGAAGATAATAAATATTGGCTGTGTATACGTAGTACACGATCGACTGGCACCGATTTCAGTCTCGAGCAGGCCCAGTTCTTGACACGAATAACGGCCACAGTGATGGATCACTTGGTGAATATCAGAGCGAAAGAGGACATCCTCAGACGAGGGAGCAGTTTCTTCGAAGCGCCATTCAGATTCTACCAAGGTCGCAGCACACTCGAGACTGATCCACGTCGATCTGGTGTCAAGGAATCCGAGAGCTCCAGCGAAAGCGACACACATCAGAAAAGGCATGGTCCTCGCCCCCCACGTCATGCCTTTGAGCCAGCGATTGGAAGTCTGAGCAGCTCCTGGACTGAAATCTGATATTCTATGCTTCTTCACCGCACACTCTTCCTCTTGGAAAAATTAGGGCATAACTTCCAGCTTCACATCCCCCAATCAAAGTCTCCTCAGTTCGCTCGTTCGGCGACACCCTCAGGGTAATCTCTTCGTCTTCAATCAAGATGAAACGATCATTCCTACCAAGTATAACTCCCAAGCCACGCTCACGACCCCGCCCAGCGAAGAAAGACGAACACAGTGAAGACGAGATGGGATACTTCGATTGCTGATTGCCTTTCCCAAAGCTAGACAGATTTTCTTTGTGCCACCATACGACTCCACTTCTGGATGTTTATTGGATCTTTCGCCTGGCCAACTTCCTCAACCCGTATATTCTCTGTTAAGAACCATCTGTCATATCTTGTTGCTTTTGGTCACAGTGTCATGTCAGAAGTCAGCCGACTGAATACATTCAGCGCGGACCGTTCCGAGGGAGACTTTATCAGCAACGTATCGCTTGAGCTCGGGAGCCCGCTTCATGAAATTCTATCAAGTGTTGAATTCCTGGCAGACACGGTTCTGGATGATTTTCCAGAGAAATTTAGTTGACACGGTTGACATTTATGGCCGCACCTTACTCGACGCCATTGAGCATGTTCTGGATTTCTCCAAAATCAAGGAATTTGGCCAGGACAGCTTACAGCCAACAGGAATCGTTGCCAATCTTGATGTTTCTGCGGTCATCAAGAAGTTCTCGAAGGCGTATACGCTGGCTTTGGATTCAATGGCCTTTCATCACAAGGCCTTGCGGACCCGACAAGAAGCTAACAAGGGTATCATCCTACCCAAGTCAGAGCGGAGTGCCAACTGTCATAATTGATATCGACTCTAAGGATTACTGGAAGTTTCCTGTTGTCCCAGGAACATGGCGCCGCCTCACAATGAATGCGTTTGGAAATACCTTGAAATATACTCACGCTGGCTATATCAAAATCAAGCTCGAAGCCTGCGCCATTTCTTCTAAAGACAAAGTTGAACGAACAATGGTGATCTTGACCATATCTGATTCAGGCCAGGCAATGTCAAGCGATTTTATGAAAAACGAAATTATTCATACCTTTCTCCCAGGTCAGCTTCAACCTTGGTCGTTGCTATTATTGGGATTTCAGGTGCAACCGACTGAATTGACTGACTATTTACAGTGGATATGGAGCCCGTATTTATAGGGCCTGTGACTCAATCGCTGTAGCCTACTACAGCCTATAGGCACCCACTGTAGCCTGCCAGGCTATAGTGGTCCCTATAGGGCCTAAGGCTCTCATAATATTCCAACAACTATCAAGGCTAACACACGCAGGAAACCCCTACCCCTCCAGGAACCGGCCTTGGAATGAGCATTGTGAAGCAAATCGTGGACTTATCTGGAGGCAGAATTAACATTCGCAGCGACCTTGGTAAGGGCACTGAAGTCAAACTCAGTTTTCCATTAGATAATTGCACCCCGGAATCAATCGTCCTAGCCAACTCAGCGACAGGTTTCAAGCTTGAAGATCCTGTTGATGCTGTCCGCCGCCGTGCTTCCGGTCGACGCGTCACCATTCGTGGATTCAACAGTGTTCCTAGAGATAGCGTTATGGACGATTTGAAAGCCTCAATTCAAAAATATCTCACTGACTGGTTCAATCTCACACTTTCTTCAGATAACAGTCCACTATTCAATATCGTTATCTCGGTCTATTCTGCATGTCTGGAAGGAGGCGCCTCTCGGTGCCAGGCTCTACTGATTTTGTGCAACAGTTGTGCAAGAGATATTTATCCGTCAGTGCTCCATGATGGCCAAGTCGTGGAGTTTGTGAGCAAGCCATTTGGGCCCCACCGCCTTGCAAAAGCTCTTCTCAATTGTTTTGACACTGAAGATGCTGCTCCAAGGGTAAGAGCCGGGCTGGGAAAGTTTGAAGGGACCCCATACATAGCGGAGGAGTCTCGCCGGTCAATGCCAAGGTGGCTGCGGGTACAAGTAACTTGAGGCTGATCGGAAATCTGCAGTCATCAATAGGGTTCTCACCAACAACGAAGGTTTCTTCGAATCAAAACAATGAAATCAACGCGCCATCCTTAGCTGAGTCACGGCCAATGATTTTGGAGAGCAATGGTCTTGAAACATCAAGGACTATCACACTCGCTGTGCAACCATCAACGCTATCACCGGTTTCTGGCTCTCGAAGACCGGAAATGCTGCTAGTTGAAATATATTTCCCTAGCTGATTGCTTGCAAGCTCTACTGAAATTCTGTGATGAAGGACAATCCGGTGAATATGATGCTTTTGGCAACGTAAATGACGAAGAACGAGTGGGATTTCGAGAGGGCGGAGAACGGCCTGTTGGCTTTGGAAGCATTCCAAGCTAGGCCGGAGGGCTTCGCTGTAATCTTTATTGGCACGTCCTCCACTCACCTCTCTGTTTCCAACTAACATGGACTCCTTCTACAGACGTATCAATGCCCATCATGACAGGCTACGAATCAGCACGACGGATTCGCAGCACGGAGACTGCACGCCGCCTAGCATACGACATCAAAACCTCATCATGTCACATTTTCTCCTTCCCAACCCTACTTCATTTCCCTTTCCCGGCTCCTCTCGCTCATGTTCGACCTCCACTCCACTTCCCCATCTGCTTTCAGTTCCATGGAGCTTGATTTTCGCCTGTCTGCGCCGAAGTTGAAACTTAATGATCAGCATTGATTATCGCACTCACCGGAATGAGCTCAGAGAATGATCAGGAGTTGGCTTTTGAAGCGGGTATGGATATTTTCATGATGAAGCCAGTGCGGTTCAAAGAGGTGGGAAGAATACTGGACGGATGGATGAAGAGTCGCGAGGACAGGGCGCTCAACGGAGTTAGGAAGAAGATGGAGTAGCTTTTTGCTGTCGAGCTTCACGAAATGTTTGGAAAGTACAGAGGTCCTCGGGGCATATATACGGAGCCGATTATATTGTTTGATTATTGAAATAAATGAAGGGTGGTTTTTATAAAGCAATAACAACAAAATATTGGTCATTCTAGTCTATCTTCAGGTCGTTCGCCGAATTTTTCTCAGCAAGGGCTTTCAATAATATAAATTCTTCTCCCAGAAGTCAGGCCCCTCCTTCCTAGTCGGATCTGTTGACGTGAAACACACGTGATTTTACCCCCCTGTACATAGCCTATATATATAGCCTGGATACCACCCTAAATCCACCTCAATCAAGCATCATTTTCACTTCTGACAGGATCTACCACAACAACAGGTAATCCCGCATTCGAGAGCAACCCCATCATCCTGTCTTCCCTATACATCGGAATATGCACTGGGCCCATCCCGTTCGGATTTCCTGTAACCCCAAAATTGATCATCCTATCTTGCGAAGCCTCCGCAACTCTGACATTCGCTGGAACCCGTATTGATCCAAAGCGGGTCCATTGTTGTAAAATGTATACGCAGTATCCTCTCCGTGCAAGCCAGGCCCTTCGGAGAACAAAAAGAATGAGTCTTATTTGCTCCAAATGTTTTGGCAAGTGCTGTCACTTGGGAAGTTACAAAGTAGTCGGCAATCAATGTAGACAATCTTGTGATCGTATTGCTGTATCCAAAGCATCTATTGAAGACTGGTAGATACAGTGTATTCTCGATATAGCTGAGAGTTTTGGACAGAGCACCCGGAAGAACTGTTGACTCCAGGTACGAACTGAAGGCAGTTGTATTTTGAATAGCTGGATCAGTGAACATCAACCCCTCATCCGCATTTTGAGACAGAAAATCCATTTCGCATTCTTTGCAAACCGCCCCGGAGCAAGCAAAGCAGTTTGTAGCTAAGTGACAATGACGCCATCAACAATAAGTCCAAATGTGCTCGATCCATAAGAAGCTCCGAAAGTTGATTTCTCATTCGCTGCAATGACCGCCTCCGAAGACAGCTTACGAAGTTCCGCGAGTGGAGTGGCGTTGGCATTCGTGAGGAAAGTATTGAAGTCCTTCTCTTGCTGCCATTGGTATGGATTCTCGTCAAATGCCGGGGACTGGAGAAATGCCTACTGGGAAGGTGCACAGTCTGTACTTCCGAAAGCTGTGATCTGGTGCATCCCAATCGCTGCTCCTGCACTCTCTCCCATAATCGTGACTCGCTCAGGGTCGCCTCCGAACAGATGGATATATTTTTGAATCCACTCCAATGCAAATTGTTGATCGTAGACCCCTAGATTTGGGGTACAACCGCTCGCCGAAAAAGTAGGACCTGCGAGCCATCCCAGTGCTCCTAGGCAATAGTTCGTGGCGACGTAAACAACTCCTAGAGCTGAGTGTCTCATAGATCGCAGCAATCTGCCCGACACATTCCCTTGCGACTCCTTGTTTCCCTCGTAATTTCCACCTCCAAAAGTCCCGACAAGAACTGGGGCCTTCGCAGTCGAGTTGAAAATACCTGTGGGAACAAGAACATCCAGGAAGAGGCAATCCTCGTTTTCTCATCCATCTGCTCCAGTGACTGGGACAGCCACAACAGTTCCTGGTGGCAGAATCTTTATGAAGGCACTTCTGTTCTGCGGATTTTGTCGCCACGCATCGACGAACAAGGTACGTTCATTTTGCCATGAGGGTCTTCCTTGGGGACAGATTCGCCATCTTGGCCATCATTGACCACGCTCCGATTGACGACAGATGTTTTCGGAGAAGAGAAGCGCAGATTTCCAACAGGTGGCTGAGCAAATCGAGTGTTGCCGAAGTTGTAATACTGGCTGGTATTCTGTTTGGTCGTCAGGACTGAGCGACAGTCATTGATAGCGCAAATACATTGATGGTTGCTTGCCAGAGGCCAGGTAACCTAGGTCGACTACCGGGAGGTTCGTAGCTGCACTAACGCAGCCGAAAGTGAATGCCGTGAGTGTAGGGGGCAAAAGTTACATCTTAAAGTTCTTTGAATCAAGAGCATCTGTGAGAAGGGGAATTGGGTTATTCGCATTTATTTATTTACCTCCGATCTCAAGGTCATGCCATAGACGTCACTGGAACCAAAAATTCATTTTTTCATTCATTCGTTCATTCAGCGGTAAAAGCTTTAGAGGCGGAAGCCGTTCCAATTTAGGAGTAAATGAGGCTCTACGAACATTGGAAGGATTGCCAAGAAATTTAAAGTTCTGAGAGCAGATCTTGCCTCGATCGTGTTGATCGGTGCACTTGAAAAGAACATACATCTAGAGGCAGTTACAGAACATCAGCTGATTCGAATAGAGCGGAGATGCGATGAAAGGTGGTACGAATTCATGTGGGAAAAGTGACTGACCCTCTCGTCCCGCCAGGAATGGTGGCTGTCTTGGCGTTTTCCTAATTAGGCCAATGAGAAAGTACGCACCTACCCACAAGACACCCCCAAATGATTTCGTTCTATTTGATTTGTGATCAAACTTTAGGCAGCGAACACTCCAAGTCGAATGCCAGAGCCCAGTGAAGAAGCAGGAACAATATGGAAGGAACAATATGTGGATATGGGCCGTCCTGGAATGCGGCACGGACAGCAATTGAAGTAAGAGAGTAGTATGCTCATTCCAAATCTTCCAAATCATTTCTACTCAGAGCGGAAAACGAGAAGTTGGTTGAGCTCAATCGAGATCCAAATGTCTATCAAGTGTGCATGACATCGTGTCACAGCGATCCCGATGTGTCTTGGGATGAGACCATCATGCATTTGAAAAACACTGATGCCTCTGTGCCCCGACGATATAAAGGACTTGAGCTCCTGCACTTACAGGTCACCATCAAACCTCGTATCTTCAATATCAAGGATCAGCCCACATTCCAAAGTCAAAATCCATTGACGAACGTTCAAGCAGCATTCAAAATGCCTTCTGGAAGCTGCATGTGCGGTGCCATCACCTACGAATACACTTGTAAGAGGCTCATCATGCCGACTCGTACCTCAAGTGGCTAATTCTGCCCAGGTGAACCAGCAACCACGGCTGTATGTCACTGTACCGACTGCCAGAAATGGTCTGGCAGCGGCGGGACTTCAAATGTCGCGATCCCAACGACGGACTTCAAGATCACCAAGGGAACTCCCAAGATGTACGAAACGACCGGTCTCTCTGGCAAGAAACAGGCCCGATTTTTCTGTGGTGGTATGTCACACACTTCCATTTCGGTTTGAAAGTTGCTCACCAGTCAGATTGCGGCTCTTCAGTCTTTGCCCAGCCCGAAGCCATGCCCAGTGTGACGCTTGTCAAGGCTGGAACCTTGGATGATGGTGCATCAGACATCAAAGTTGCGGTGGAGTTCTTCACGAAGGACAGGATGAGCTGGGACGCGCCCGTAAAAGGTGCGCAGCAGCTTGAGACCATGCCCTGAAGAACATGGAAAGACTTGGGATGTGAAGGGAAGGAGATGATTGTGCGGCGAGGAGACGGAAAGCAGCAATAAGTGAATTCAGAATTTCCTCATTGAGAATGGAACATGTTGTTTCGATGCTGTGAATGTTCCCCCAAAACACGTGAGACGAAGGGGGTCGTCGCGGGTAAGAAATCATTTCCACCGGCTTTCGAAAATAAGACTGCGCGCTCAAAGTACTTCACCTCGCGAGCTGTCTTCTACTGAGACAAAAATGGGCTGCTTATATTGGATGACGATCGGGCATGCTCCCAACCGAGCGGGCTTCCTCAGAGGAAATGCTCCGCCTCACACCCCGAACACTTCCAGTAGCGCAACTGCCGAGGTCAAAGAAAACCCAGTCACATTGACCAAAATCGAAGCGAGTGTACTGCAATGCTTAGAGGCAAATATGAGAAGAAAGGTGGAATGCTGAATTTAGAGACTTCGGAGGAAATACGTGAGTGAGGCACGAGTATTGGAGGCGAAGTCGAAATAAGGTGCAACAGCTAAAGTTTTCGCGTACCGGTACGAGTACCCGCCCCTGCCACGTCGCAAAATTCCTCTTCATTTCCCTTTATTTCCCCAATTTTCATCCTCCTTCCCCATTGATCACATTCATTTCTTTTCGCCCTATACATTGTATACAAACCCATTCGATCTGGCCATTGCTACCCCCGTACAAGCAGTCTCCGCCTCCTTTTACACATGTGGGTAGCATGACTCGTGTCACTGTCCTCTCTTCCCCGGGTCTGGCGCCATCAACCGGCTCTGCGGGGTATACGGAGGTACAGCGGTTAAGTTTTGTCACCCGCTACAGTAAAATTTCAGGGGCTCGAGGGGGTATTCACTACCAAATTTTTACCTAATCGGTACTCGGGCATCGCTTAACACCTACCACAACCTCCCTCCCCCCCCCTCTTGAATAAAGGGCACTACCCACAATTTACCCACAACTGTGGATAGCCGACTAGGGGGGTATGGCGAATAAGACTACTAAGATTTTGTCACTATGCTGGGAATTCGGGCTTCTTGAACCTTCTATCAGCACCCTGAATCCGCTAAACTGGGTTTGTAGCCGGGTATCTCACCACGCAGAGGCCTACTTTTAACTCTCCCCTAGAAAAGTGGGAAGTGCCCTTTACTCAGGGGGGAAATACAACGTAGTAGCGTGACAAAATTTATCCGCTGTACCTCCGTACCTGCAGCGTACAACGTAAGTGGAAGCAGGTACATCGGCTCTAGGTCCCGAACGGGGAGCTACTGCCTCCAATTAAGGATTTGAATCTTTATCGCTCCGGGGATTCTCCCAAGAAAGAAAGTTCATTTCGCCATTTGCTTCGCGTCTGAGGAAATCTCCGACTCCGTGGGAACTTTCTCGATAGGGCTTTCACGTTCTTTAAACATTTTGAATGCTTTTGGTAGTTAAGTTGTCATGTGAAGAAGCGTATCCCCGCACTGCCACTCTCTACAGAATCCATACCCGTTCTCCGTTTAAGTGAGCGACGGATTGGATAAGACGGTTCCCTGAACAGGAGCGCACCAGCTGTGGATCAATTTGATCACTCTGTAGTATACTCCACTGTGATCTACCGGATTTCAAGGATGCTTCCAAGCACCTCCGCCGGTGGACCTTGGACTGCATCGGGTTGATGACCTCGAAATGCTTGCCGGAAGCCCTTTCACAGCTAAATCTAGAATATTGGAAGCGAGGTAGTGGACAAGAACATAACCACGGAAAATTCTAGTAACCTTCAAATTCAGCATGTCTCCCCTCCTTCATTTTCAGGGCTGCCGTGACTATCTCAAACGATGCTGTTTCTTTCAGTTTTGAGTGCGCTCGCAATTGCGGCATCTTGCGTTTCTGCATCAAGGCGAGGCTTCAATGTCCCTCTCTGACTCAATTTCTGACATTTTACAGCTCCCAAGAAAAGCTAGACACCACATGGCTCGAAGATTATGACTACGTGATCGTTGGATCCGGCGCTGGAGGTGGCCCACTTGCTGCAAGACTCGCAATCTATGGTGCCAAAGTCCTCCTTCTGGAGGCCGGCGATGACGAAGGCGAGACCCCTTATGAATCCATCCCAGCTTTCTTCGCGGCCTCGAGCGAGTATGCACCTATGTCGTGGGACTTCTTCGTCAGGCACTATCCCAATGACACTCGCGAAGCTCTCAATCTCAAGGCAACATACGAAACTCCCGATAACGAAACATACATTGGTTTGGACCCGCCAGCTGGATCAGTACTCAAAGGCATTTGGTACCCACGTGCAGGCACTCTCGGTGGCTGCGGTGCGCACAACGCAATGGTCACGGTCTACCCGCACGAGCAGGATTGGACTCTCATCGAAACTTTGACTGGCGACTCATCTTGGGCTCCTGAGAACATGCGACAATATTTCGAGCGCCTTGAAGACAACCAATATCTCAACGTCTCAAGTCCCGATGTCAGTGGTCATGGCTTCGATGGCTGGCTCGGCACTGAGGAGTTCTCTTACGCTTTGTCCGCAGCAGATGCTCAAATCCAAGACATGCTCCAAGCTACCGTCACCGTCTTGAACGGCTCTTCCGCAGCCAACATTACCGGCATAGACAACCTTCCAAATGCATTCCCTCTCGATATGAACACAGACTACCCTAACCGCGATTACCTCACGGGTCTGTATCGAATTCCAGAAGCTGTATCAAATGGAGTTCGGAGCAGTCCTCGTGATTTTCTCGTAGCAACCGCCTCCGCAGCATACCCAAATGGAACTTTGATGTACCAGCTTGATATTCGAACCACTTCATTTGTCACCAACATTCGATTCAGCGAGCCCACGGATGGGAGCAACCCAGTTGCTCTGGGTGTGGATTTCCTTGACGGAGAAAGCCTCTACTCAGCAGACTCCCGTTCGGGTTCCACTGTCGGAGCTCCCGGAAGCGTCAATGCCACCAAGGAAGTCATCATCTCTACTGGGGTCTTCAACACGCCTCAGCTACTAAAGCTCAGCGGTATTGGTCCGGCAGACGAGCTTGAGAGTTGGAACATCTCTGTCGTGGCAGATCTGCCTGGAGTTGGCGCCCATCTTTCAGATCACTACGAGATCAGCACCGTCATCAAGTTCAACACGGATTTTACTTTCCTCTCGGAATGCACCTTCCTCTCAACTGGAGTGGACGATCCTTGCTACATCGAATACACTGGAAATTCGACTGAGAAAGGCCCTTACGCCACCGACCTTCTCCCAGCCTCAGTCCTGCTTAATTCCTCGATCTCAGACGGAATCCGCGATACCTTCTTCTACGGTGGACCCCTCAATTTCCGAGGATACTTTCAAGGATACACAGACTTCGCACTCGCTGATTTGCAGCACTGGTCGTGGGTTGCACTCAAAGCACATTCGAATGACACTGCCGGGACTGTCACATTAAACTCTACAAATCCACTTGATACCCCAAATATCAACTTCAATTACTTCGATGCTGGATCAGAACCTGGAGCCGATGACGACATTATCCCTCTCCTTGAGAGTGTGAAGTGGGCTAGAGAGGTCTACGCCGCTCTGCCTTCTTCCCTCAGTTTCGTCGAAGAGCAACCAGGAGCAAATATCACGAGCGATGATGACATCAAGGACTTCATTCGGAACCAAGCTTGGGGCCATCATGCTGCTTGCACAGCTAAGATGGGTGCAGAAACCGACTCAATGGCCGTCGTCGATTCCCATTTCAGGGTGTTTGGCATTGACAACCTCAGAATTGTGGATGCAAGTGTGTTCCCGGAGATGCCGGGTTTCTTCCCCGTGGTTTCGGTTTACATGATCAGTGAGAAGGCTGCAGATGTTATTTTTGCGGACAATGCTTAAAAGATTTTCATATGTTTCTTGGCTTTGGATTCCGTGTAAATACTTCCCTGCTATATTAATCTTAAAACCTCTCGGCCTGGAAATCTGGAATCAAAACATCGTTCATCATTTTAACACCTGGCTATATCCATCCACCCTTACTAATGCAGCTCGCTTTGAGTGCTGGTGGTGTTGTCGTCGTTTTCAAAGTATGACTGTACGAGAAGTTAGCAAGGCATGTCCAAATCCTGCGACCTTGCCTGTATAGCAAGACTTCCACTGGGGATTGATTGGTGCCCGGCTTGAGGCGCAAGAAAGCAAGAAACATACCAAATAGACACCGTTCGAGTGACGTAGACCGTAGTGTGCGTGATACTGAGCCGAGTGTATGTTCTGGTTGGTAGCGTAGTTGTTTCAGTCACTTTCGTAACACCATCACATGTTGTGATGGGTGCAGGGGTTCTAGTCTCACGTTAGAGCTAGGCTTTCAAGCAGAAAGGCAGACTCACGATGTTATGATTGTGGTTGTGTATGCTGAAAAGAACAATTAGTCAGGAACAGAATGACGTCTGGAAAGTCCTCACTTGTCAGAGTATCAGTCACAGCAGGCAGAATTGTTGTAGTTGTGGTGCTTGCTGTTAATGTAGTTTCCGTGACAGTGACAGTGGGGTTATCTGCTCTTATTAGTTTCAACCCCAAATATTCTGGCTTCGAGACTCACCAGGTCCACGCTTTACAACTGCAGCTTCCCTTTTCTCTCCGACGCCTCCTCTCCAATCTGCAGCTTCCCTCACGTGACGCTTGGCCTGAGAGGGCGGCACAATCGTCGTGTGATGTAAGACAAGAGGCTTCTGAAGCTGTGGATCCTGAGCTTGATTGAAATAAGGCGGTGTGCAAATTGCAGTAGACACGATGGTTGAGCTAGTTGTTGTAGACACAGTTTTGGTCGTTGAAGTGAAAGTAATGGTCTCAGTTTCTGTGGTGGTGACGGGAGAGGGGATAACCGTTTTTGTGAAATATATGGTCTTGCACTACTCAGAATTCGGGTCAGCAGCGCTCAACTTGAATATTTTGTAAGTCGAGACAATGCTCCGAGATAAGTATAGAAAATACGCACAGGAACTGTAGTTGTTGACGGAGTAAGCACTGTTGAACCCGTGCTGGTTGAGGTATACGTGGTTGCTGCACTTGGGTGTAAGTTACTGACGCTCTCAAAGCAGCTGAACATGTACTTACTGACAGCATCTGGGGTCGATGTCACTCCGATGGTAACTACAAATGGCTAAGTCCTCATATCACAGCATTCCATGAGCCTGAGTCTTGTCATACCTGTAGGCGTCGCCTATTTGAAGTTAGCTGCCGTTCCAGGATTATCTAGGAAGCTGAGTCACCCACAGTAATCGTCGATGGAGTTCCAACTGACAACGAAAAGGATCGGACGTTGGCAAAAGTCAACCCCTCAATGACCACATACCACTCCCCACTGAACATGTTGGTTTGAAGAAGCGGACTAGCTAACATCAGCACCATCTATGGCAGGGACGAGGCTTTCTATACCATGTCGACAAGAACGACTCATCCTCAGGACTCGTGGGAATGTCCGAGCAGAAGTACTCATTCTCATCAGGATCAACAAGAATTGGTACAATCTCTTCCGAGTCACATCCTGTCCATTTGGATGAGCATATGATCTTGGCAGCTAAAGCCCGACTAACCTTCAAATTCCGTCAGAAATGTGAAATCTATTGCTTCAGTCTCATCAATGAAGTATGAGCCACCATTTGTGAAATCAACCCCATACGACTCGCACTGAGAGCTTGCTTTTGTTGCCAAGCTCAACAAACTGTACAAGAACAGGAGATACATAACGGATGGTTGAAAATCGGATGAACGAATGTGACTTGTTCAAGAATTTGGAATGCAGCGCTCATATGTCAAAAAAACCGGCGTCAAAGCTGAAGCAGCTTTGCTCCGGAGAGAGCTCCACTTAGAGGTCCCTATCAGCACAGAACTTTATGCAGGTAGAGAAACTATTGATTTATGGCATGATGGGGCTCTCGGTTTGCTCCTGCCAAGCTGCAAGTTCAACATCGCATGCTGCAGGAATAAGACTACCAACTAAGATCAGTGAAGCCTCCCGAGCCTGCAAGAAAGAAAGATACGAGAAAAGGACTCATTGCACACAGCACAATCCATGAATTTTGTCGTGCCCGATGCAGCCCTACTCACAAGTCCCAGGCGGTTGTTCACCTCCTCGGTGTACATAAGCTTACCAGCTCGATGGGAAAATGACCAGGGTCAAAAGGCAGCAATACGAAAATATCAAGCAAGATACAGGACGCTGACCCCGAAAATAGAACAAATCGTCAAGGGGTGACTTGATGGTGCTCGAGCGTGGAATTCCTCTACAGAACGAAGCCGCAGCGTCTATCCAACTCGGTTTAACAAAAGCGAGCTGTAGCAAATCACAGAGAATTCTACCTTCATCGTCCATCCATTCCCTGCTCTACAGGGCTGCTGCGGCAAGACTCGTCAAACTGAACACCCCATGCCGCACAACGCATCGTACATCCGAGTCGGGGAATAGTACATCAAATATGGGCCTCTTCACACCGCCCATGGGGACCGATTCCCTGATCCTTATCGCAGGTCCCCACATAAACTGATCATCAAGCGCCGGATGACTGCAGTCAAGGAGACAGGCTTTCGCGTAAGCCTTCGTGTAGGACGCTCTACGCAGAAGCGAAGCCATGTTCTTGCTGCAGAAGGAGGGGAAACCTTGGTGCCACGAAGCTTAGATCAGACGCATGGTCCTCTCATAGGTCATAGCTCCATCAAAACATCGGATATGACTGCACAGTAAGGTATGCGGCTGAGAAGAAGGGGTGAAAGCAAGAGTCGGGACGCGCGGCGTGGCTTACTCGGGGTTAGTAATTCGACGTGGCGTTCGGATGTGTCTTCGCGCTCGTTCTCCACTGGGCCACTCACGCACGAAAGCGGTAATCTGAGAGGTCTCATCGTCTCAATGCACAGCAAAGAAGGTTCAAAGGACGGGAGGTTCAGATCAGATACGATGCGCGTTCGTCAACAAAGCGGTGGGCTGAAGTTTGGGACCCAAGATCTAACCCAAATGAGTCAGTCGACGATCGTAAGCGGCTCGGAAACGAGAAATAGGTTTTCCCTTATTCAGCATTGAACTCTCACTAATCAGCATTGAAATTAATACTCGCGCAGGGGGTGTGCCACAATCTCAGCGCACCACCTCCCCCGGTAACTTTCAATATTTGCACTCTTGCACTTACAATTTAGACTTGTGTTTTATATAGAGAGTGAAGCTATTTATATAGGAGTAGACCTAGATAGTTATACCTCTACTAGATTAGAATGTAGCTCTTGATTTATAGGCCTATACCTTTAGAGAGGCTACACCTTCTAATAGCTTATAAACTGTACACTCTAGCTTAACTTGCTTATTAAAACTTAAGGTATAGAAAGGAGAGCTTGAACTAAGGCCCTCTTCTAAGGAACATAGACTAGAGTTATCAATTTAAATTATATCCTTTAGCAATTATTAATATAGTAGCTCCTATAAAGTGCATCTCTCATACGTATATAGTTCACACGTAGTATATGCGCACCTTGCTCATATACAAACTATAAAAGAATAAACTCTCGACTTACAACCTCTTAACATTTAATTCAGAGTATATCCTTACTCTATAGCAACGGCGATATAAAGGTAAGGGAGGTGTAGTCACTAGCCTGTTGACAGCGATGCGTGCGGATAGTGATAATCAAAGTTTAGTGATGCACGAGTATTAATTTCAATGCTGATTAGTGAGAGTTTAATGCTGAATAGCGAAAACCGAGAAATAATCCGACGACAGGCACTCGAACCAACAAACTTCTGGGACCACTTTCTCTCTCATCGCATTCGCATCTGACTACTGCACTGCTTTGCCTTATTCTGCAGAAGACAAACTCCACTCTGACCCCAAAATCGCAAAAGGAAGTCTCCTGATCCTCGCCGGTGCCGTGTCAAACCCTTGTCCGGTCCACGATCTCAACCTCGAATGCGAGGGTCAACTACCAGCAAAATTGCTATTTCGTATGATCAACTCCACTTTATACGGTTTTTCAGGGACCGAAGCTATCTTCAGCTTGCGTTATTGCATATCTGATGACTTGATTCGATTTGATAGCCTCCCGTGGTCTCCCACCTATCGCAATCCTTCCCTGGAGAATAAGCCGGAGACGCACGAACTTGACCAATGAGAGCTTCATAGTGAACGAAGTCCGATGTCTTTCGTATTCTCAGCCTTCTTCTATTCTTGATTTTCTATTTTGTACTTGCCATGCAGCATAGGTTTTGTCCAACCAGCAGCTCTTGTAGCCCGCCCACTCGGGTCCCCGGCGGGTGTGGGGATATATTGTGGCTTCCTGGCCGGTGGGGACATCGAAGACGGGGACTCAAGTCGGCCAGTGATCTTGCTAAGTAAGCGGCGGTGTCCAGGATGGCAGCTTGTTATTGATAAGATTCTTTCTTTTCCGTGGGCCACCTTCGCAGGATTTCTCGGAATCTCAGCTGCTCCTTCGTGCAAGGTCGTCTACTCCAGATGCCAACATTCCTCGATATGTCTCAGAATGCACACCATTTTCTGTGAGCTTTCTCGACCTCGAAACGCTGAGGCTGAAGGATTGAATTCTTACCTGTCAAAGTTACGGGCACCTATTCTTAGCTGAGCTAATCACCAAGTCCATTCCAGACGGAGCTCAACCCGGTGCATCGATTTATTGAAATCTCGCATATGCAGACGTCAAAGTTCAACTGGCGGCTCATCTGACGGTCATCTTTTAGTTTTCCTGATGGAGCAGACAGCATGGTGACCGCTCGCGGCACGGTGTCGTGTGCAGATGTGTTGTTGTCTCGGAGATTTGCTACCGGTACTGAGATCGGAGAGGTCAGAGCTCACAGAAAGGAGCTTAACCGCAAACTTTAGGACTGTTGAATAAAGTCTCCTCGTATGGCTTCTTAGCCTCTGGGGAAAGCTTCTCATTATCTCTCACTCTTTGATCTCCGATATGTTGGTCTCAAAATTTTGCCTCACGGCTTTCTTCACACTCGTTCTTACTGCTTCAGCTGGTGTGATTCTTGAGAAAGATTCCCTCGTTCTGAATGCTGCACTTGATGCCAGAGCCAAGAAAACAACTTCGACTAGTACATCAAAGACTACTTCGTCCTCCTCCGTCGAGGCGACTTCTACTTCTAAAACCTCCTTAAGCTCATCATCTTCTGTTTCGTCGACTGAGACTTCCTCATCTTTATCATCATCAACGTCACTGGTCGCTGATTCCGAATGCACAAATGGACCGTTCACCAGACAATGCTGGGGTGGCGGCTTCAGTATCGCCACTGACTATGATACTGCTTGGCCCGTCACTGGCAACACAGTTTCGGTGGGTTTTATTCCAGACATCTTAAGATCATGCTCATTTATCACAGTATACGCTGGAAATTACAAACACAACCATGGCCCCTGATGGATTCGAACGATTGGTCATGGCTGTCAATGGACAGTATCCAGGCCCGGCTATCTACGCGAGTAAGCCATCCGTCACTCTGCACTGCCACGTACTGACACTCGCAGATTGGGGTGATACATTGGAGGTCACTGTTATCAACAGTCTTCAAGATAATGGGCAAGTCCTTCATATGCTTGACTTTCAGCGCTGATAATTTAAAAGCACCGGCATTCACTGGCATGGAATTCGCCAGATGAATTCAAACAACATGGATGGCACCAATGGGGTCACCGAATGTCCAATTCGACCTGGAGACCAGAAGACCTACACCTTCCTGCTCACTCAATTCGGGACCTCATGGTATCACTCACATTATACCGCCCAATATGGCGATGGAGTCTTTGGTCCCATTGTCATTTACGGGCCAGCAACTGCAAACTATGATATTGATCTTGGTGCCATGCCTATTAATGATGTAAGCTTATTCACATTTGTTTTGATCAGAGCTTTTGACTCTTGGCTTGTACAAGTGCTTTGACTGAGGAGATTTTACCTTGTCCACGTTGCGTATAGCTGATACATGGACCACTCCTCAATCATGTGACTCCATGCTGACTCTCTCCAGTGGTTCCATCTCACCACTTTTCAAGTAGCTTTTATTGCATTGACCCCCGGCCCGCCGCCCGTGGCTGATAATGCCCTTATCAACGGCACTATGCTATCCCCGGACGGAACATCTGGTTCTTACAACAAAGTCACACTTACATCCGGCAAGAGATATCGCCTTCGTTTAATCAACACTTCCGTCAGTAATCATTTCCGTGTGAGCTTGGACGGCCACAACCTCACCGTCATTCAAGCCGACTTTGTTCCTGTCGAACCATACACTGCCGAATGGATTTTCATAGGCATCGGCCAGCGCTACGACGTGATCATTGATGCGAATCAGGCCGTGGACAATTACTGGTTTCGCGCTGAAGTCATGACAGAATGCGGCGGCAATAACAACAACGGAAATATCCAGTCCATCTTCTCTTACGTTGGAGCAGCGGATGCAAACCCGACGAGCACAGGAACGACGGCTCCTCAGAACTGTAACGATGAATCAGGACTCACACCTTATGTGGTCAAAAACGTATCGAGTACGAATTTCCAGGCCGAGATGCAGGAGTTAGACGTCCTTCTCACCACTGGTGTTACCAGCAACGGGGGGGTGGTCACGCAGTGGACTGTCAACACCAGTGCTATCGATGTTGATTGGACTGATCCAACACTGAGCTACGTCGCCAGTGGAAATACAACATACCCCACTGACCTGAATCTCATCCAGCTGCCCGAAGCCAATACGGTAAGCCATCTTCCCCTAGTCAAGCTCCACGCTAACCCACCAGCTTCATTTCTGGGTCATTCAGTCGATCACTGGCGATATCGCGACAGTACCTCACCCAATCCATTTACACGGTCATGACTTCTATCTACTTGGGGCTGGAGACGGAACCTTCGCTGGCGTTGTTGATCCATCGACTCTCCAATATACCAATCCTCCTCGAAGAGATGTGGCCATGCTTCCCAACGACGGATGGCTTGTGATTGCGTTTGAGACTAACAATCCAGGTGCTTGGTTGATGCACTGCCATATTGCTTGGCATGTAGGCGAAGGACTTGCGGTCCAGTTCCTTGAGAGAGTAAGTGAGATTGCGACGACTGTTCCTGGAGGTTTGGGAGATATTGCTACAGAGTGTGCTGCTTGGGACGAGTACTATGCAACGAGCTACTGGAAGAAGGATGATTCTGGCTTGTAGGGAGAAATTGTCGAAAGGTATTCTAATAAAGAAATTACCTAGTTTTCAACTAGATACAAATGGGAGGTTACAAATTCCTGTAACCATAATAATTGATAATCCATACCTATCACAGCCAGGATATAAATCCAAGTCATCTTTATTGTATAATAGCGGCAGACTCTTAGAGCTTATTACTGATGCCGACATGTTGCCCTCAAACTTCTAGGAAATGATCCCTCCACTGCTGAACGTCCATAATGCCTGTCACTTCCTACGATATTATATGGTCTGGATTATGATTTCCCCACTCTGAGTGCTGGCGAATGTTTCGTTTTCCCGAGAGGCATTATCGGACCAATTGATATTGGGATTCTTCTGAGAAGCGAAAGTGGGCGTCCAACCGCGATTCCTGCTGCTTTGCGTGTATTGAGAGGTAGCAGAAAGGAGCTTGGGGATGTAGCGCGCGAAGAAGGGCTTTGTAGGCGGAGTTGAGGTGCAGACCTGAAGAACAGTGAACATACTAACAGAAAGAATGAGGTGAAGGATCCTTACAATCCCTATGTACAGTTCCACAGCGGTAGAAAGCCACACGGGAAATGCGTCCCAAGTGATATCGTGGTAGCCATCAGTCAGCTTGTAGAAGTAGTAAGTCCGAGCAATGCCTGCAAAACAGACAATGAACCCGGCTCCAAACAGTAATGACACGATGATTCGCTGGCGGATTGGGAGATTGAGTTTGAGAACTACTGGAATGGGAATGAGAACGACGACGAAGTCTGCGATGATGTTGATGATTCCTTGGACTAGAAGGTGTGACTCTTGATCTATGCACCTTTGGGGAAGGAAGGAGATTGTCCAGAAGGCGGAGATGGGGCTGTAGGAATTAGTATAAGTTCATTAATCAAGAACGCGGTTTCTTTACTAGCACTGGAAAATCACAACAATAATGAAGACTGCTGCTGCCATGGAAACGAGCACTATGACGCAAGAGATGACTTTCTGCAAAGTTGGATTCGACCTCGACAGAATTCTGCGCGTGAGGAGTAGCATTGAGATTCTGGTGAGTGCAGCGGCAGCTGCGAAGAGTATTTGACTGGCCAGTGAAAGCTTCAGTCCAGTCGCCACCAAGTCCAATGGAACATCCCAAGCATGGCGGTTCCATCCATAATGGGTTTCTGCCAAGATCGTGATCGTGACGAAAGCAGTCGTAGGAAGCTTTGCGATTGATTAGAGTCGCACTTCCAATAGTGCATAGAGAGACTTACCATAGCGAGGAGGATGAACACATCATCAAGGCCGAAACTTTTCGAGATATGCCAGCGCGTGAAAGTGCGCAAGGCAACAACGCAGAAGACCAGCGAAAACAGGATAATGTTGATAATGATAATGCCTGGTCCACGAGTTACAGGGTCATTGTAATTCGGGAGAGGCCAGCTCTCCACTGTTTCCAGATCCAGATACATATTGACAAGATCATACGGCAGAAGAGGGATGGATAAGGAAGACCCACGATATGAAGGTATCAAACCATTTAGAAGATTCTCTAGATATTGGGACTACATTATAAAAGGGAGGGATGAGAGCGCACTGACTTGTAATAGTTGGGCCAAAGCGTACGAAAATGTGGTGTACAGTATGCATATCTAGGTGCCGCATATCTAGATGCCGCATATCCAGGTGCCGTCGATGTTGAAAACAGGATGCCGGGAGGAACCGACGATTGATAGCCTGAGGAATCCGCAAATCTGACACCGGGCTGAGCTGCGTTGGCCAGGGATCGGCTGTTACTGTACTCTACTTACTGTACGCTCTGGAATATCACCAGAGACAACGAATGGAATTTTGGAAGGAGGAAGCATCTGATCACGAGCAAAAGTCTGTTGGCAGGGGTGAAGTTTCATGTGACAACGGGATCGGGAAAGGTGCTGGGAATGGCATAGGGCGGGAACTACTACCAGTACCGTACTAGAACAGGCTGCGGGAAGAAGCACGGATGGGCTAGCGACCTTGCTGTCTAAGCGCATGCACGTCAAGATCAGCACGTCGTGTTTTAATTCCCCATATGTCACCCCCGCGCAGAAATGATATGGAGTGTTTCGTTATCTGCCTTCCAAAACGGTATTGGGGACACCAAGAGGCATGCGTATGAATGTCGCTTAGCAAGGAGCAGTATTTGCATTTCAAGATGTTTCTCGCTTCCATCAAAGCCATCTCCGACACTTGATATGCAGGAGCGGCTGTACGGCATGGTATCTTCCGGCTCTTCAGGATTGATTGATTCGGGCCATAGTGCCTGCCTCGGCCTGGCAGTGAGCCGCTAATCGTAAACGACAAAACTCTCCCGCCTTCGAATCCACTTTAAATGAACGGTTTGGAATATGGATATCTGAGCTTCATCACAATTGTTTTTTTTTACCACAGGTACAGTTTGTTTGGACAGCAGTTCTTTACTACGGGTTCAATGCTTTGTCTTCCTATGGCTCGACATGCCTGATTCAAATACTCGACCAGCATGTCTTACTGCCGTGTGTGCTTTATTTCTTGCTCTCTGCTGGATCATTATGTTACTCCGCTTCTATGTGCGAGGATTGATCATGAAAGCGGTAGGAGCGGATGACTATATTGCAACCGCTGGCCTGGTAAGCGCCGCTCATTCCCCGGTTTTTATTCACGCTCTTGACCTTCATAGTTATCATTCACCTGGCTCGGCATCGGTAGCATCATCAATGCCCATTCAGGGTTTGGATTACACAACGCTGAATTAACATTCTCTCAATTGTATACTACATTTAGAGTATGTACCAGAAGGTTTTGTGTATTTATGAAGCAGCAATAACAATCCCATAGTTATGGTACCTGGACTCAATTGCCTACATTGTCAGCATGGCCTTGATCAAAATATCAATCTGCTTGTCTCTCCATCGTATCACAATCGACCAGAAGCACCGATGGATTATATACACAACTGCTGCGCTTACATTAGTAGTCAGCATCATGACCTGTGCTCTTTCAATATTCCAATGCTCGCCACCCTCATATTTCTGGACTCGCTTTGCTGGTGCTCCTGGAAATTGCTTGTCACATTCAGTCGTCACAAGCACAGCTTGGACCCAGTCCGCAGTTAGTGTAGTGACTGACTGGACACTTGCTTTACTTCCGTTCTTCATGATTAGGAAGTTACAGATGGATACGCGGACGAAAGTCACAGTGGTTCTAGTGCTAGCGCTTGGCTCCATGTATGATGACCCTCTGTAGTTGTCAATTTTCGTTATTACTAACGAAATTAGAGCGTGCATAGCAACAGTAGTTCGCTTACCAACAATAAAGGCCCTCTCCGAGACAGAAGACTTCATGTTTGAAGCTTAGTATGGCCTCGACCTCAAACCGATGCTATATATGTTCTCAAAGCTGACCGAACTGCAGCTACGTCGGAATTCTCTCGATTGTCGAGCCTGGCCTAGGTCTGGTTGCATGTTGCCTCATGACTCTCCGGCCGCTGGTTCGAAAGCTGTTCAACCTACCATCTGCCGTCCACAACGCTCCATATACCGCTTCAGGATCCAGAATTCGCACAAGAGAGACCTTTAATCGGATGAAAGTGGACGGAGAAGATGAACTTGAGCTTCGACACGATTTTGGAAAGTCTGGCACAGTAATCTCGTCAGAGTCTATCTCGGATACGAAGAACAGCACAGGGCATAGTCGCGACGGGAATATCATGGGTGCTTGGTCGAGCAGCGAGTTCCGTTTGGAGAATGGCAATGACAGTGATTTCGTACCTGACCTCCCGATAAAATGAATGAAGGGATAAGGAAGACGACGAGAGTAGAGATACGTAGCCATGGGCGAGCGCAGTCATATCATCAAGATAATTAAGTAAACGTTTTACAATATTACCTCGATATATTTCTCCATTTAGGATACTCATAATCGTGAGCGGCTCACAGGGTTGAGACATACACTTAAATCTCAACTTTCTTTCCTTGCTCTGATCTGATCCTTATGAAAACTCACTCGGGCTCGGGCTTGCAAATTGACTGTAGTAACACCTAATGTTGATCTTTTGTGGATGTTCCATTACTGGAAGTTAATGACTGATAGTTACTAGCTAGTCTCAAATTGCTATACCAATTTGCTGGCGATTGGCATACTCAGCATTCTCCATCTCTCCAAGCATCGTGCCCCTCAGACTGATCACTTCGCCAGCCCACATACCCTCAGCTTTGACCTTCTTCCTCCACTCCACCACATCAATCTGAGCGCGGCCTTCAATTGCTTTGATTTCAGCAGCCTGCTTAACTCTGAATTTCTCCATCTTCCGTGTTTCGCCTTCACGGAGCGCCAGTAGCTGCTTGCGTCTATATGAACCCCAGAACATATACTCTCTGTTCTGATCTTGCCTCAACTCGTCACGAGCTGCTCTAATTCTGGCTTCTCCGTCAGGCTGTCCTCTCCAGAACTTCGTCAACTCATCCACATAATTATCTTCAATACGGCGCTCGGCGGCCAGCCGGGTTTCGTATTCCTTATGAAACTTATCTTCTGCCTCTGCAATTCGTTTCTGAGCTTCCAAGGCTAAGAACTGGATTTCTGATGGGTGGCGGACAGAGAGTGTATCCAAAGCGTCTTGGCGTTCCTTCTTCATCACCTCGGTTTCGAACTCGTATCGTTCAGCCATCAATACCCTTTGGACGTTGTGCAGCGACTCGAGCTGGGTCCTCAGTTGGTGAAAGCGCAAATTGACAACTTGGATTCTCTCCTCTTCCCGACGACGGCGTTCTTCCACCTCACGGATTCGTTGAGCCTCAGCCTCAGCCGCCAAACGTTCAGCCTCAGCAGCAAGTCTTATCGCTTCCGCTCTCTCAAACTCCTCAACCATCTGGACAAGCAATCTCTCTTCCTCCGCCGCGGCCGCCGCACGCTCAGCCTGAGCAGCTTGCTCCCGATGCCTGTTTTCTACTTCAGCCTGAATGACAGCAAGTTGCGTGTCAGTACACGAGCACGTCCGCCACCGCAGCCCGCAGATATAGCAGAACTGCGCTTTGCATCGACACGTCATGTGCCGGCATCCTTTATTATGTTCAACCAGGGCGTGGCAGCTGTAGCACCGTTTCCAGCCTTCTGCTTCCGCGAGGTGGATAGTGGCAACCAGAGCAGGGTCTTGTGGACAGTCTGTTCCGTTGTGGAAGGCGCCTCTGCAATGAACACACGCTTTGGTAGCGCATTTCGGGCATTTTGCCATCCCAAGGGTGGTGTTTACGTGCTTGGGCGGGATCCAGGTAGAGCATGTAGGTTGGGAACAGTAGATTCGGTCTCCGGCCGGGATGGCCCATTCGGCTTCTCGTTGTTTGAACTGCTTCTTCATGTTTAGATCGATGTGCGGGAGGATACTTTCCGATGGAATGGTGTTAAGGCAGCATTTTGGTGGCCAGTGGGTTTCGGATTCCATGGAGGCGTGGATAAGACGTTGAAAGCAGTCGTTGCAATAGCCGTGGCAGGTCAATTTGATCAATTCTCGGGGATCGAAGTCTTCCAGGCAGGAGACACATTCACTGGATTTGTTAGCAGGTGAAAATTGGTAGGCAGTGTAAGCTTACGTAGTTATAGACTCTGGAGTTGGAGCTAAGGCAGGAGTTGATGAAGATGCTGCGGGGACTGGGGCTTCCCGAGTTGGAGGGGGTATTGATGCTTGGGACTTGCTGTGTTCAGAGTTCCGTATCAAAGCGGATTCATGATTGGCCCTTTTCTTCCCGAAAAGTGCACTGAGTCCAAAACCCAGTCGTCCTCCCGTCCTGGGGCTGTGTGGTGATCGCGGTTCTAGAGATGGCGCTGAGAGGTATCCTAAGTCGTGTGATGCCTCTGATATCTCACTGGCGGGTCTCAATGTCGAAGAAGATGCAACTGGTGATACCTCTAATGGGCCCCTTGATGCCTAGAAATTGTCAATGATTATTGGAAGTAGTTGTGAATCTGAGTCTTGTACTTCTCGTGGCTTCTTGATTGCTGCATGTCTGCTTGGGAGTGTCGTAGGTGGAGCTGCATCAGCTCGTCGCTGCTCCTCCTCAGCATGCTCTGCTCGTATCCTCTCTATCGATGTTGCCAAAAGCTGCTGTAATTCCTCGGGAGTGCTCTCGTGGGAATAGAGCAACTCTGCTGGAGGCTCATAACGCCTCCAATCCGTTGGGTCAGTGTCGGAAACCGTTGATACGACTGGGTTGAAGACCATGTATGAAGGCAAACCCGCTTCGTCTCCGGATCTTGGGTTTGATGAGTTAAAGAACAGCTCCTCGTTGCTGTGATGCCTTGGCGATAACGCCGAACTCATCGTTGGAACCTGGAGTAATGTTGCCGCCGCCGCTTGCGTATTTAATCTTGGTAGAAATATTTCCTCGCTCCTCTCGAAATCTTCTGGTAGATCCCGTGGCCAGTGGCCAGGCATCGTTGCAGTCATCGCCATGTTGATTTGTAGCTGTTGTGAATATTAATGAAAGAACTCGAGTATCGTTGATTCACCTTGAAGCTTCGATACTTAATGCGTCAGAGAATCGCATAATATAGCACTATGAAAGGAAGTATTGGAATGAGTATGCCCTCTGCCCCATAGCCGCATGGCTGTACGTTAGAGCGTGTTCCTCCATAGCCCAGGTCAAGATTGAGATTTAGCGTACGGCTGCCAGAACAATATACTAGGGAATCACCGCCAGCGAATGACAGAGGCGCATCAAGTAACTGGTAGGGGCCTAATCCGAACAGCTGGTATGCGTTCGTCGCGAATTCGCAGGTGGTGGTGAGGATATTTTTGGTGGCGTTGAGGCAGTGCCAACGCAGGGCTTTCCAGGGCTCGCGGGTCAGCCGAGAATGCTGCCTACCAAGGAGCAGCACTAAGACCTCCACGATCATGAGACGAAGCACTGCCGCCGAATAGGAAATCCCTCTATGTGGTTTAACGAGATATCATAATCCACTTGGATGAGCGTGTGAGGTTGATATGCTGCCGAAGTGCAAGAAATGGGGATGATGCGACCGTCTGACTTAACTCTCTCATCCTGCACGACTTTTTGCACAGTGAACGATTAGAATCGCGATAAAAGTGAGGATTTAAATTGATTGAATCTTCACTTGAAGACGAGTAAGAGCTGCGCATTACAGCATTGATGTTGTTGATGCAGGAGTTAATTTGCGCGAGCAGGACTTTCAGGCTTTTCAGGCATTGAACACGCGAGCGCGACAGCCCGAAGGTACCCCGCAGAACGCCCCTGATGCCTACCCTGAACTCTCTCTCTCTCTCTCTCGCAGCCTCATGGTATCTGTGATGGTTACTAGATATTCGAACTTCACAAGTCTGAGTACTATAGCTCTGCATTTGATTTCTTGCAATTCTAACCGCTAAAATTCTATGCTTCACCTGCGAAAACCCTGCCCAATTAGTGCGTCTTTGCCGTTATCGCGTGCCGCTCAACATCTCCCAAAGTCAGACATCCATGATCCTTCGAATCCTTCCCTACCCCGGGTCATCAAGTTTCCAATGACAGCAGACATCTTTCGATACAACATGCAAGTCAAGCCCGTTGGCCTGTCTGGGACTTCGTCATTCCGCAAACACCATCGCCTGGCTCCTCATATATCTTTTCCGACTTGGCATATATTCCGCACGCCGATGACTTCGCAAAGAGTTTGATCAGATCCCTACAGTCAACGGATACCTCGACTATAATGGTCCTGATGCGGTGGATTACGTGCGGATGGGAGCGGTTCTAGATCACATGAAACAGCACGATGGCATTCCACCCACTGACTCCGCCAGCTGGCAGAACGATGTCTTTCCTGGGCAGGAAGAAAAAGCATTGCAGTTTATGTCGCCATCTTTGATCTCGAGCTTGAGACAGGAAGTTGCTGAAGCCAGTCCACAGAACTGCAAAGCCGTCCTCGTGGATGGGCTTCTCCTGTACCAAACCCCCTCAATCCGTGAGAGGCTCGATATCAAACTCTTCTTTCGGCACCATAAAACTGCCAAGGAAAGAAGATTCACCAGGCCAAGATATGGTGTTGAAGCGAAGCCAAACGAATTTTGGAAGACGGAAGATTACTTCGAGAAGATGGTTTGGCGGTCATACAGGCAACAACACTCATTCCTGTTCGAAAGTGGGGACGTCGAGGGTAATGTGGATGAAAGTTCATCCGTTGATGCTGGTATCCATGTCCGGCCAGCGTGGACTCTTCAGTCGAAGACAGCTTGGTCTGGAGCACAAGGCAGATACTGGGTGGTCTCAGGCTGTAGCCGGGAAGCCAATCGATGGCACTCTAAGAATTCAGTCTCACGAATTGACCAGCTGAAGGGATATCATCATTTTGAAGTATCTTGAGTAAACTATACTTGAAAGAGGAATATCATTGCTCGAGTAAAAACATTGGGTCTACTTCATCTACAAATTCTCAATAACAATCCACAACAGCTTCCCCGCTCTCTTGTTCTCCTTCCGTCTCTGCTTGTCTTTCGTTGGGATCTCCCCCTAGTAATCTTTCTCTGAAACACTGCTGTCGGATGATTCGCTGGAAGATGAGGACTCGTCTCTATTTTTTCCATCCTTTCTGCGGCGCTGCTGCTGGCACATTCAAATCCAGCTCCGCACTGTATGGTCTCGCTGCTACCATTGCTCGTTCCACATTCATCATCTCAACCGTCTCCCGGGTCAAAGGCGCCAAGGTCGGTTCTGCGATTGAGATTCCGAGAATGATCCTCATGGTGTCACGAGAAGCCAGGTTTGCTTTCAATCCTCGAGGCTTGGACATCCTCTCACTTACTTTCTTCATGTACATATCTGTCCGACCTTTGCTTACGACAGCGGTTCCGGTCTTGGCAATAAGTTGGGTCAGCCCACCCGCGAGCAGGAACCAGTGATATGGGACAAGACAGATCAAGCCGCCGGCCAAGTCTAGGATTTGGAGAGGAGGACCCGCGGTGGAAACGTCGTTGAGACTATCGACGAAGGCGAGGAATTCCGTTTGAGTGATGCCGTTTGCTTTGAGTACTGGTGCTCATGCTCGGAGGAAGGATTGTCCTCGGCCTTTCATCGTCTGCGGAATCGCGAAATCGCGACTGGTCTGGCGAGAGGTGCAGTAGTGAAGTTTCTTAGGGGAGATGGTTTCGTGAAAGAGAGTGCTTTTGAGAGGATTTATTCATCATCTGGATCTTCGAATGATTCCGATGACCTTGAGGATGTCGCGAGAGATGGAGTCTCGAGTTGGGGCTGGGTGGCAGATGGCTCGCCTAGTGACGAAGAAAGACCAGGATAAGGTGAAGGCGCTTCGTTGTAGGGCTTGGCTGGAAAGATGCTGGGCGCTTCGACTCTGACATGGCTCGAGATTGATATACCCTTTGATGCCAGTTCTGACTTTGTGTGACTGTATGATTGAATGCGGGCTGATGAGGATAGTAAGTGGTCATGTTGAAAAAATTGAGTTGCAAATGGATGCGAAAAGAAGTTGTAAAAAATGTTGAGGCGTCTGTCTGCTCCATGTCTCTTATGTGTCCATGGTCCCTTATATGCATTCTTCATATTGAGGCTCGCGATTTTCCTACTGAATCGGGTATAGACCTATCTGTAGAGTATCCGCAGATCTGGAGAGCCACTCACGTCAAACAGTCAAGCTTCTTCGGCTCGCAAAACTACGTCTGTTTTGGGAATAAGAATGCGACACTAGCGAGCGATCTGCCGACAACTTCACGTACGTGCCAGGAAAGAGAAAGTTGGGTCCGGCGAAGACATTCTCCTTCGCGGGAGTCGAGCAACCATGAGTCAAACGAGGTTGTGAAGTTATCGAGTCCCAATTCAAGCCAACAATCTTCTCGAATCTCGGAAGGTCAGCCTTCGCGGACAATATATTCACTTACTCAACCCCGGAACGACAGGCAGCGACGTTGATACGTTCCAGGGTTAGGAACACTGCACATATCATCTGCAACAGTCTGCAACCCTCGGGATTGAAAGCTCGGATTGAAGCTCAAATAGAAGCTGGCGGGTTTAAAATTATTGTGTCTGCAGAAAATCCGTCGGATGATGACTTGTCAGAGGACTTCGAGGGCGAGATCGGTGGCCTACAGGCATTGGAAGAGTTCGTTAAGGCGTCCACAGCCATCCAGATGTTTCGCTACAACCTACACTTCTTTGTGTACCCAAGTCGGCCAAATCCACACCTTCCAGATATTGTGCTGGCAAGATACATGGGTGGAGTACTTGCCAACCACAGACAGTTGGAGCATCTTTATACAAAAGGACTTACCGAGATGAAGAAAGAGCAACTATTTCGAGGTCTTGAAAATCTCCTCAGCTACTTTTTTCTCAGTCATCTTCCGAGAATCATGATCAAGCATCTCAGAAAAGAATGACTAGACTCCGGGTGGCTTACTTGAGTCGAATTGCGGCAGAACAGCTCTCTCTTCTCCATTCTCAACCTCAGTCAGAAGATGTAGCAAAGGATCTTGAGTCGTAGTAGCAAAGCTGTCAGGATTTCACAGGAGCTGAGTTTTGACGGTCTCCCATTCCGCAAGCTTGTCTACTGTCTCTGTCGTTTGGTACTGCCGGTCTCACTTCGATCTTTGATTAGAATATTGAGATCTGTTCCACGAGCGCAGATACGATTTTCTGAGGAGGAAGATATTTCGTTTTCAAACAGATTGAAGACCTACGTTGAAGCTGCTACAGAAGAATACTGGAATTGGTGGCCGCTACGAGCAAGAATGAAAGATTTGAAGAGTGATGAGACAAGGGTCTACTGGAGTTGTGTAAGTGGACCCATTTCAAAAAAAAAGAAGCGAGGCTAAAGTCAACTCAGCATTGTAATGCACATCTATGGGCCGAGATTAAGAGAACTCACGCAACGACTCTCAAGATACTCTTAGAGACCGATGTGTCCGGTTCGGAGGTGCAGCACTTGTGTAAGAGCCGGAAGCCCAGAATCTCCTGTTACCGAAAAGCTATACGTGCCTTCATCTTGAACGCTTCCGGATGGATATATGCCGCTCAACCGGGTCATTCCAGCACACCATCCGCATTAGCGCCAGTGGCCGCTTCCAGTGCGTCAGAAGGCGCACAAATCCGTGCACCAGAATCAATTACACCAACCGCTGGGATGGTAGAAATGCACAAGATAGGGGATCGATCTCAGACAGTTGTTCGAATGGACACAGAGAACTCACCTTCCAGTGAACTCGTTGTTCTTCTTGGAGTCAAGGGTCCGCGACGTACTTTGGAGGTCGACCAGATTGCAGCTTCAATACCCATCAACGACGCCAAGTTCTTCCAGGATCTGAAAGTCAAGTACAGAAAACTTCGTGGATGGTCGAGGTACTGGCTTTCTGTGTGGCAAATGAGATATTGTGATTTTGTGAAGGTTTGTTTCACTCCAGAAATGAAGTGGCTGTCCGTGCCTAATTTCCTGAAGTTCAAGAAAATAGACTCAGATCGAGTCCTGTGGAACAAAAACGGGCTACCAGAAGACCTACTTTACGAGTGCGCACCACGGCCACCTGAGGCGGAGATCCCTCCAATTCCGCCACACGAGTTTGAAATTGCTTTAGGCTTCTGCAATGGACCCTGCTGGCTGGCGTCCACTCCATTCCATGACTGCATCGTCGCTCCATCTGGGAGGGATGCCTTGAAACTGATCCCTAAAAGAGAGGCGGCTTGGGAACTCAAACTGGACACAAAAGATTTTGCTTGGGGGCTCCATGCCCAGTTCTCTATATCTTTTGCGCGAGTTCTGATTTATCATCTGCTCATATTTGTTGGTGCCTTTACATTCTGGGCCTGGTGGCAGTTCAGTCATCCAGATGATTTGCAGAACGCTTCGGTTCCGCTAGGCGTTGTTGTGATGCTGGTTTCCCTGTTTTGGAGTTCTTCTGGAGTGCTGAAAGTCTTTCGCTGATGTAGATAGATGATGTATTTACTTCGAGCATGGAGTGAATGCTCGAGTAAGAATTTTATGAGAAATATAGCGTCTCAGTCTCTAGATCCCTGACCTTGTCCACACCTGGTAGTCAGCTTGTATCTAATACCTCAGGGTTCGAAATATCTCACGATTGTCAGATACTCTCCCAAAATATATACAGGAAATGCACCCCAACTATTACGGCTAGTCACCGGACCGTGCCAGCAGCTGTCCTAGCGCACCCAACTTCCGCCTTAATCTTCGGGAAGTAAGGGGTCCCAAATCCGGTGACTGCGTCCCAACCATCCTGCGCCGGAAATCCCGTGGTGTTACAGCCAACTGCACTCCCACTCGTCACATCGGTAAAGGCGTTGTAGCCGCCAGCATAGAGCCATGGGTTAAGGAAGCCCATTGGCGGCTTGCCTTCCGCAATTAACGCATCATTTACTAACGATATGATAGCAGCTGCTGTTGGAGTAGCAGCGGATGTGCCATCAAGAGGCTTGATGGTGCCGTTCCAGATAGTGATGAAATGATAACCTTGCGCTGCAATGTCAGGATACCCTCTGCCATTTGGATTATACAATCCCTTGAATGAATCTCCCAAGCTTTCAACATATTTCGAGACGATGGCGTCTTGGTAGGACGGGCGGGGGAAGTAATACGAAAACCCTCCCCCTGAGACAAACCCATTCCGTGAGTCGGTGGCGACGATTTCGGGGTTGATGAATTTTGTGGCGCCAACGGAAGTTATGTATGGACACGAGGTGGGGAACATGGGGAGGAAGGTGGAGGTGTTTTTTCCGTCGTTGGTTTGACAGTCACCAGCCTTGCCGACTCCAAAATCACCGGAGCCGAAGAAGAGGGAGATACCGCGGGCGCCGAGTTGAGCAAAGCCGTTGCAGACTGATGTTGCGTAGGAGAGGGGCACGGTTTGCTCGTCGTCTGCGTAGGAAGTTGAGATGACTTGTGGGAGATCAGATTGTGCCAGTACATATTGCAGCCACTGGATTGCAGAGTCAGTATGTCTTCAGTCAAAAAAGCTTTTGGAAATCAAAAAAAAACTCAGAAAAAATGGTCCAGAGAGAAGATCCATTGATCCTAGGAATTACAATCGCCAAGGGCAGCTCCTAGAACCTTCGAGAATGCCCAGGAGCATGAGGCATCTAGGAGCGTAAGATGCCCAGAAACATGGAGATATCCAAGAACGTGAGATACTGACAGTAAGGTAAGGTTCATTAGTATTACTCGGCGTCGTCAAATCCGGCGTAAAAGGCGGACTCCCACCGGTGGTGTATGCGATCAGCGGTGTGGGCCAATCGATGCCAATAATCGTTTCCACATCCAAGTTGCCCTCAAAGTCCTTCCCGGCTGCAAGCTCAGTGGCATTCTCCTGTGTCTGCTCGTTGTTTCCACCAGCAATCACTTCAACAGAAAACTGATACGCTTGGGCAACAGCCTCTGGTCTGTAATTCTCCAAAAATATTTTCGTATCTGAGCGATTATTGGATTCTCCCAGAAAGTCGTTCAATCCGATCTTATTCTTCCCTGGGACCTGTGGCACATAGTCGATTGTGCCGTAGAGAGTGCGCAAACATAGTGGTGTAACGGCAGACACGTTGCAGACGGCAGCGGAAGGACCGCTTGGTGGAGTATAGACCGGATAATCATCAAACGCTCCCTCCTCCGGAACCTCCAGCGCCTGGCGTGCTTGCTGCCGCGGTCTGAAAAACGAATTTGTAGGCTGAATGACAGAGATGTGTTCGTGTAGGTGCAGAGGAAGCGACCACTCTGGTGTGCGGACAATGTAATCGCCGTATTTGTGTTGGTAGACGGAGTATTGCGTATTGAGCAAGTACTCGATGGCATTGACCGGCAGAGCGATCGAGATCCAATCTTTGGCCGGGCTGTATTTGAGGCGGGAACTGGGAATGCCATTATCGCTGAGCCATGTGTGGATGAGATCTAGGGCTTCCGAGGAAGGTGCAACTAGTTCGTTCACCTCGGACTCAGAGAGGTGCTGACCGTATCGTTCATGGGAGGGATCGGAGACTGTATGAGGGAAGTCAGCACGAGATTCCCCAATTCCTACGATACTAAAAGTAAGTGAGACACTCAAGTCCGCAAGACGCTCAGAAGCTTTCTGCCGAAGGCGAGTTTGGAGGGCGGTCAATTTTCTGCTGATTCTCGAGCTCGGAGGATGCCCGGGTTCGTGAAATATCCATGTTTGTGAGATATCCATCTAGGTCGCAACAAGTTCAAAGCCATGTCGAGACACGACTTCTATGCACTAGGAAGTTTTCACCCACCTTCATACAAATGCCTCTCCAGCTCATCAAATTGACTCTGTTTCAACCCGATCTGCAAATTTATAACATGATCTGCCGGCGCAGGACCAAGTCTCTCCCAATTATTCGGAACATAATGGGTCTCCTTGACCGCAAACACGGATCTCTGCTTGACAGGCGAGGTCGAAGCAAACACGGCAAACAGTGCTGAGAGGGCAATTGAAGTCAGCATTTTGAATCGTCTCGTCTCTTCGCAATTGACGAGAAGCTCACCAAGTTCAAAATGAGGGGTCCAGCCCTTTATTTACTTCGAGACGATACAAAGCTTGATTGTGCGCTGGTGATAGATTTGTGACATGGTAAAAGATACGGAGCTTCCTGATGAAGTTGGATCGCGGTCGCGTTGAGCAATCAGCGGAGAGAATTTCAGGTACGAGCGCAGGACCTTGGCACGCTAATGTTGATCCCCGAGGGCGAGGGTCCCCGCATGGTCCAGGGAGGGAAGGCGATGGGATGGCAAAGACTTGAGATTCAAGAGAGGGTACAGAGGCTTCGAGTAAGGAGGTAACACAGGAACGGGAATATAAGATTTGCTGCGAAGAGCGGCTTGTATGTACTGTACTTCTACTTGAGATTGCGCTACAACATGACTTTAGTCTCCTTGAAGACTCAAATAAATTACCCATGATTTTCTTCCAGCATGGACATCATCCCGGCGATGCGATAAGTTCTGCTTATCGTGGCGAACGTTAAAGATAAGAAATATGCCAAGGAAGGGGATGGCGCTGTGATGACGCCGGTGAGGCAGAAAAAGCATTCAGCTGAGGAATATAGAGGAATATAGAGGAATATAGAAAAATAATGAGAGTGACGAAGAATTCGGTGAATATCACAGACACCGAGCAAGGCGCATGCATCCCTTCCAGGCTGATCTTAAGCCTGCGCCTGCCCCCATCAGGTGATACAACTCCACATGACCAAGTACTTCGTACTTCGTACTGGTGGCCCTTACAGGTAGAGGGGAACATCCGGTCATACAGTAAGTGGCTGCGCCGATCGCTTCTACCGTAGTACGTAGTCTTACAGCGTACGTTGTACCAAAGTACTCTGGCCACATCTCCCACAGGGAATGCGTGATACCGTGAAATACTAGTAGCCCGAATAAGACACGAGACTTAGAGAGACGATGGAAACTCGCCCAAAATTGCTGTTTTCATTCCGCAGGAAGGGGCCTGAATAGATGCATCCCTTTTTCTTTGTTTGAGAATACAGAAGCTGCCAAGAGTCTTCATGAGGGTGGGATACTGGCAAATGTTTTTGCTCCTCATGATCTTCCAGCGTCTCGGAGCTTATCGTGTCGGCCTATCGCTGTAGCCGTCAGTGCTTCTGTCTCCCCCTCTCAGCCCCTCAATGGTGCTCGGCCAAACAGAAGCGCCAGCCCACACGCACGCGCACGAGTCTCTGAGGTGAGAGCAGCCCGCAGCACATTCTTGGGCTGAGTCTGGAGTTGGCACATTATTCAACAATTAATCGAAATCTCTCCAAGCCATCTGACGTTTTCTTTGTTGCATACTCGTACACCTCCAAGAAGTACCATCTTTCGATTCATCGACACCCATCACCACACTCACTTCACCTTCGGCGATCCAGCTCACTGCGGGCCATCTCCACCTCTCCCGGAGTATTGCCAGCCAACGCGACTCTGTGCCTTGACCTTGATTGCGAATATCAGACCGACAACACACGAAGCGCCCACAACAAAGGAGCGATCTGTCGAGGCTGAGATAAGCCCTTGGTACTCGACCTCGAGACCACAATACAACTCCATCCACTTTCTGCCATTCTCGACTTCTGCGGACAACTTTACCCATCTGACCGCTCGCTCGCAACCCCACCTTCCTCAACATGCCCCCATCCCCAAACCCTCGACCAGAGAACTTGCCTCGCACACGACCAGCAGACATGATGGCACGCTCAGATGGAATCCCTCCGCGGCTACGCAACGATGGTAAGATTGCCTGTCTCTGTTTGTGTACTGTGCTAATCGTCTGTAGAATCCTGGGTCGAGATATCCTCCCAACCATCCTCCTCATCCCTCTCCTCCATCGGTGAAGAAATCGTAACAACAGGTCTACGGGTCCAACACGATCCCAACTCCCGCAGACGGCGGCGCGTACAACCTGGGACTACACACCTTGCGAGCTTGGGAACGCGGCAGACAACCAGCAGCCAAGAAGAATACGACGAGAGCGAAAGTGAATCGGACCGCGTCATGACAAGCTCAAACGAGCACCTCCCAGCCGCGAGACTTCCACCTACCTCACATCCAGAATACGACGCTGGATCTGACTCCGACGACGATGACGAGAACTCTACTGCGCTGGGGAGGAGAACAGATGCTGGACCTGGGGAGCCGGCATTCACACCACAGCCCAACGCATTTTCGCATCCTCCTTCATCCCAACGACCTTCTTCAAACGTACCAGACTCGTACTTCCCACCCCAGTCGAGACAATCATACCCTCCACGAACCAGTGCGTCGCGGCAACATTCATACCTCAATTCGCCCGCTGATCACGATGCCGCCCTCCGAGCCTCCTTAACCACACTCCTATCCATCGGCGCAGCGGCTGCGAGAGGCCTGCCGAAGAGGAATCAACCTAATGCAATGACGAGCAATGAACCCATGGGCCTACGATTAATCCCAGAATCTGAGTTAAACGCACCTGATATACCGGCAGCCAACACCTCAAGACCTCTCTCGCCATCCACCCGCGCACGCAGCAGCCCTTCAATCTCAAGCCAAGAAGCTATCTCGAAAGAGCAGGGGAAGCGGAAAGCTAGCAGCTCGAACCCTAAAGCCTCGGGCGAGAAAGCACGAGCGCTGAAGAAGAAAAGGATGCAAGTTGCGGAGGAAGAAGCTACGATGATCTCTCCGACACTCCTTACGTGGGTCATGAGCGCTGGAGTACTGGTTCTGGTCTCGGTAGTGGGCTTTGGTGCTGGATACGTGATAGGAAGGGAGGTTGGACGGCAAGAGGTTCTGGGAGGACTTAATGGTTCCACCATAATTGATGGTACTTCTTGTGGAAAAGAGGTGGTGAGAACAAGCACCGGCAGCTTACGGCGCTTCAAATGGGGAATCGGCGGTGCTGCGAGAGCCATTACTACATAAGGGCTTTGCATTTTGAGGGTAGGGGTAATTTTGGACAACACTCGAGATATCAGCAGACGGGGGATATTCCCATGCTCCCTGAATAGGTTTGAGCAGAACGAGGGGCCGGCGAAAGGAGACACGATTTAACCATAGCATTGGATTTACGCATTATGGTTTATGATGATGAATAAGGTCTGGGGCGTGGGTGGCCGGCTGGCTGGTTTGGTTTGGAGTTAGCATATACACACGCACACATACATGCATTTTCTCGTACATGGACTTGAGGTATCTACGAACTTGGAATACTCTTGGGCTTGAATATCCAAGACCTTAAGATATCCGGACAGTCCATTGGTCTTTGTTCTGCTTTTTGAGTTGATAGCGAATTTTGCGTTTGCGGTGGCAAGTGCCTCGAGATATCCAGGAACTTGAGATATCCATGAACTTGGGATTCAATGAACTTGAGATATCTATGCATCCCAGATATCTAGAAATCTGATATTCTCGTGAAGTTGCTTCCGAGACGTTGATTGTACTATCGACGTTGCGTCCTTCTATTCCGCGATCTCGCTTGACTTGGGCGTCGGAGAATTTCCTCCTTTGGAATGTTGCACCACTATTCCGAGTACCACAAGCACCGTCGCACAAGGGGGACTGGTGGAACACTGCGGCCAATTTTTGTCCTGCAGAATCTCGATCTCACTCCAGAGTAACTTTGAAGCTACAAATATCCAACAATACTTAAGCTATGTTTTCAATCCCTACCGATTTGCTGTTTCCCGGTGCGGTGTAAGCTGAAAACCGCCTTGCGAATTTCCTGCCGGAAGAGTCACAACTCGCCTGCGTACCTTCCAGTGACACCGCTCAACGCGATAGAGGAACGAACTGAGGAAATACTTGAGAGAGGGCCTTCCATGCCATCACTGCGATCGCAAGTTGCGACTTCCTTAACTGGAGACTCGCTTAGAGACCAGCTCGTCTGCACAGTAACTCGCATCGATTGCAACAATGGCAACCAGACTGCGGAGCGCAACTGTCCTTACCTTCTTCCTCGTGATATTGGCTCTGTATCTGCTTCCTGTCACTCTCCTCTCTCTTCGTTAACGGGTCAAGTTCAAGTCTCTCGTTCCCATCGCGCCCGTCCAGAGTCGCATCACCCAATCTACCACCACGCAGAAGAGGCATGCAGCCGATTCAAAGAAATCTTGGATCGTTAATCCATCTCCCTCTCAGGTGCGGTCTTCAAATACAAAAGAAGACATGGCCGCCCACCGCCTCCAGGGTTCGACAAACAGTACTCCTTCGCGGTCGCCAACGATGTTCAACTCATCGACGAGTACGATACTTTGACCCGCTCAACGGACTCATATTGGCAAATCCCATCGCATGTACTGCAAGACTACATTGAGCAGGCAATACAAATGCCAACTGGAATCAGCCGTCTTGCATGGATAGAGATCAAGGATCATAGAGCTGAAGCGCATGAGCATCCACAGCAAGAACAGCTGATGCAGCTTCTCGAACCGATTTTGCGCTTCCTCCAGATATGAAAGTTCTGTCCAATCAATTGGATGAGCTGCGAGTGGTGGTTCCTTACAATGCACTCAGTCAGCCTGGAAATGCAGGGATAGAGCCACGTCCAGTATCGTTCACAAACCACGGTCACGACGAGTCTTTCCGTAGAATCGTCGAATCGTGTCCTCTAAAATCACCTACTCAATGGACAGTGGCAAGCGTAAATCAAAGAACCGACACCATTCTCTTTATCTCCAACACCTCACAAGCAAAAGATATCTGCCAGCTCTCGTCCTCAGCAGCCAACCAGCATAGCTTCCTCGCTTCTCCTGCAACCTTCATCTCAACGGAGCAAAAGGATCCAATTCTATCTACTTCCAAATTGTCTTCATTCTAAGATATCTTATATCCAAGTCCATAACACCTCGGTCCCAGCTGCTCAGCTTACAACTCAACTGGGATCCAGCTTAGGAAGACAAGATACCGTGTATTGGAGAGGCAGTACAACGGGCGGTTGGTGGCATGATGGATCATGGAAGTTCGGACATCGGCAGAGATTCGTCAACCTCACCAACAGCCCTTCTCACTCTGTCCTGCTCATGAATCGTATGCAAGATAGAAACTGGGGAACCTACAGCATCTCCATGTCCGAAATCCAGGCCCTCTTCGGCGTCAACTTCTCGTCCTTCATACAATGCCAACACGCCAATTGCGAGGCACAAAAAGACTTCTTCGGCCAGGCTCCAAAAGATACTCTCCAAGGCCCATATGAATTCAGGATCCTGTTCAATATCGACGGGAACTCGTTTTCTGGCCGATACTATCGATTCCTGAAATCAAACAGTCTTGTGTTCCAGCAGGGTTTATTTCAAGAGTAGCATGAAGAGAGATTGGTGCCGTGGGTACACTATGTTCCTATTAGTCTGGGGAAGGAGGAATTGGGTGAGACGGCCAGGTATTTGTTGAGGGACGAGGAAGGGAGAGGGATGGCAGAGAGGATCGCGAGGGAAGGGAAGTTCCGGAGAAGGAAAGTACTGAGGAGCGTGGATTTGAGTGCAAGTCTGGGGAAGGTGTTGTTGGGATATGCGAAGGTGGTTGGGGATGGGAGGGAGGAGGTGGGTTATTGTGGGTAAAGTTTGCTTGATAGAGTTTGAAATCCGTTACAGATGATTTTTGGGTGAGGTGAGCAAGGTAGATTAATGGGCTATGCACAGGTGCACATTACAGGCCGCTACTTTGCTGCGCCACCTTGACCATCTTGTCGGTGAGCAAGGCCGGAGTTGCAAGACCAAGACGACGCCAACTTCATCCCAGATGTCCTCACATGTACAATATTAAATAACTTCAGCCTGAGGTGGCCTTTCCAATCGGAATCATGGATGGTACCGAAGCTTTCGACAAGCTCTAGAAAGTGTCTGGTCGAAGGGCAATTGATGAGATCGCGAGAAAATTGGAGAATTACAGGCCTGAGCTTAAAGCTCATATGCTCGCTTCCTCGAGGTAAACAGCACCGCACCTGTCATTCACTTGACCTTTAAGTTCTCAAGCCGACCATTTCAACCGTTCGCTAGCTAATCATGAAACCTACAGCGAGAGAATGAACAGTCTTTCTCTTGCGCAAGACCAGAACTTCGCAGCTCTGGACACAACGCTGAAGCACCGAATAGAGGCATTTCTCGAAACTCTCAATGGCACGACCAAAGATCGATGAGATCTTGGCCCTCCAGAAGAAATCATTTGACCGAAAAGAAGAGACTATTTTCTGCGATCCTACGCCTGGGACTCATGAGGCCCGAGAAAGGGCTGTGAAGGAAGGAGAGACAAAGCTGCGGACGACATGTTTCTTCGTAGTCTCGCCTTTGCAACTATGAAGCATCGACATGAAGAGATAGCAGAGGCATACCAGAAGACATTTCTCTGGCTGTTTTGATGTTGCAACGAGGATGAGAGGGTCGACGACACCGGGGTCAGCAGTGGAAGGCCTTGGACAATTTTGTCGATTGGCTCAGGGAGGGTAGAATCATCTACTAGATCAACGGCAAAGCTGGGTCAGGGAAATCAACTTTGATGAGATACATCAGTGATAACCCGGAGACCTCAAGGCACCCTCAATTCTAGTCTGGTGACAAACATTCCATGAAAGCTAGCTTTTATTTCTGGAACGGTGGGACATCAGGGCAAGATCGCTTCGTGGCCTTTTGCTGTCGCTGTTGATGGAGATTTTTAAGCAACGCAGAGAACTCATTCGTATTGTCTTCAAGGAGGAGTGGGGGGGGGGGCTTGCTTGAGTCTTGAGAGTCATACAGCGACTGATACACCTTGTGGGCCTGCAAGAGACTAGGACAGGCCTTCGAGGACGTTACATCGCAAGCTACAGGTCATTCCAAATTCTGCTTCTTCATCGATGGGTTTGACGAATTCGATGGAAACCATGAGCTCGTAGTGACCCTTTTTCAAAAAGTGGCCAAATCCCCCTACATCAAAGTATGCTTATCAAGTTGACGGTGGGTTGTATTTGAAGAGCTCCTTGAAGCTAGGCCCGGATTACGTCTTCAAGATCTCACGTACGTGGACATTCGAACATACGTCTGGGGCTCGCTCGAAAAGAATCAAAAAATGAAACAACTCGCTCTATCTGACCCCGAGAATGCGGCGGAACTGGTGACGGAGATTTCTCGACAAGCGAATGGTGTTTTCCTTGGGTTCGTCTGGTAGCCCTGTCACTCTTAGACGGACTCGGAAATACGGACGCCATAATCGAACTTCGACGACGACTTGACCCTCTCCCGACGGATTTTGATGAATTCTTCAGCCATATGCTAAGTCTAGTCAGCCCTCTTTACATGACGCAAGCTTCGGAAATTCTCCTGGTTTTCGATTTCGCATTTGACCTTGATCTGCAACTTACAGTCCTTGATCTTGATCTGGAGATTGCCGTGTCAGCAACGCATTCCTCGGCAGTGTTACCCACGAGAGAAATCATGAGTGACTCCGAAATCGAATCGAGATGCGGAAAATGAAAGTGCAACTAAAAGTTAAGTGCGGAGGTCTGCTTGAAGTTCATGACCACTGCGATCACCAATGGGACGATCATCCAAAAGGACCTTTCGAAGCTGCGGCCGGGGGACGGCTCAAATTAGATTGGAAGGCCTCGTACTTATACCGAACGGTGAAAGACTCCTTGAAAACGGGCGCAGTTTGGGCAAGATTACGCAAGGAGATAGCACATGATTCTCAGTTTGACCCACACACGTCAATTCTAATGTTCTACATCATTAGTATGAAGAGATCAGTATGCTCGCGTGCGCAGCACGACAATACAGGCCCTCTTGGCTGCTCAGAAAGTCTCCAAAAGTTACAGAGATTCCTGCATAGCTCTGCTTCATGAGCTCTATAAAGTCTCTGAGGAATGGTGGTACGATCCCACTGTCCCATACGCTTGGAAGCTCCTACAGTTCATCCTAAGGCGCAAGGCTCAACGTCGGACGGCTAGCGGACAACGTTCCTCTCATCAGTCTCGGACTGAGTGAATTTGTTGGTGATTATCTAAACCATCAAAACAGCGATAAAGGGAGTGTTGATACTTTTCTACTCTGATGTGCTCTTGGTATAACTAAACTAACCGGTATCAAACTCCCTCCGCAACCTGCGTGGTCTGCAATGGTACAAATTTTGCTCCAAAGTGGGGTCAATCCAAGCGTCTTATCCGTCTCATGGCTACATGCTTTGGATACTGGCAGTCAGGAGACTTTCCCTGCAATGATGATGATTTGAGAGATTGCGCAATGATTGCACATGCTACAATACGGCGCTAACCCTCATGCATCTATTCGCTCCAACCCTTTAAATTGCCAGCACCTCCCAGAACATTAGTACCTTTTCCACGATTCGAAACCTTCACGCTCAGTGGAATCATTCATTGACATGTTTGCCGAACGGTTACCTAACGAAGCTTCACGACTACTCTGCATCCTACAAGAGGCACTTGCTCGGTCCCACAACGTAAGTTACAATTGAGCAAGTCGATTGCAGCGCCCAAAGGAAAGGGTCAAGAATCGTTTGAGTCGTTGATTCAACCACAATTTGGAAACTTGATCAGCATGGCATATAAGAGGAGTGACGATAATTTCACCTACCCAAATGGCTATATGGCTCAAAACTGCTTCTTTGCTGTGGATGAAAGAGGGATCCGTCAACCAATTTTCAAGAAATCACGTCCAGAGGATCGGAGCCCTTCCCCAGCTCCCCGTCACGGTTCGCTGATACACGAACCCCAGCTCATATCCTCACCTAACCTTCTCATATTCAATTTTGAACCCAGTTAGCAGTCCGCCAATGCCAATTTGTTCGCCCATGATCCAACCACAGCTCTAGAACACTATCGAACTGCTCAATTACATACCCCATTTTTACCCGAGTTCTGGCACCTATGGTCCATCCGCCATAGGAGGTGGAGATAAGGAAACAGACTTCGAGGTGCCTTTTCCCTCTCTGACAAGGTGTGGTATCCTTTTGGAGTATAATGGTATCATCTAGTGCAACGTTCATGGCTGCTATGTAGAAATAGTCCATCAAGCTTGATTACTATTTACCGGGGGTAGGGGTAGGGGGAGGATGGGTTTGTTAGCTTGCTTATGTAGGGTTATATTGGTAACGAGTACGAACTGTACATGTCTGACTGAGTAGTTGATTATGAAGATCTATTGACTGTGAGATATCCAGTCCAACCTAGCTGCTCAACTTCAACGCTATCTATTCACGAGATTACCTCCTAGGCTTTTTTTTCAGTCAGTCTAGCTCAGGAAAATGTACTCTTAGATATTTACTCGTACACTAGCTTCCCGCATAAGATCGTGGTTCTCTACTGATCTCGTATTGAACTTCAACTGCTGCCTCCTCGGGGTCGGGATTCTCCTCAATCGTCGGAGCGATGGTGCTCTCATCCTTGTCTGGCACGACCGCCTCCGCTTTCTCTTCAATCGTCATCTCTGGCTCAGAAGTCTCACCTTCGCTCTTCTTTGACTCAATAGCTGTCTTGCCCTCCGAGTCACCAACTACTTCACCCTCTTCTTTCGGCACTTCTGAAGGCTTGCCAGGAGAAATAGCTGTCTCCTTCATCGACTTGATCATATTCTCCAACACGGCGGTCCTGGCTTTGACCCTTCCAACAGCTTTCTGTCGCCGGTGACTGGGGTCAGGTATTCTTTCAAAGAGCTGAGGAGGTGAGTGTGGGACTCTGCGATATTGGGGGATGCGGACTTCTCTGCCAGCTGCTTTGGGGTTTCCTGGGACTCCTGGATTGCAGGAGCATCTTAATCAGTTGGAATGGCGGAGTGTTCAACGATGATGAAAGGCTCTGCCTCTCCTTCAGAGTTGGTGTTAGTCATTTTGTTCTCACCAGTGGTCGATAATTGTGTTTTTGTCTTAGTAAGCACAATCTGAAAGTGCTATGTGATGTGTGTAAGATGTTGGAAGGAGAATCAGATATGAAGAAGGCGAATATATTATATAGACTATTCAAGGAGTGAATTAACAATTACAGCAGCTCCAAGATTCACAAATGAACCGAGATCTAGAGTAGCAGAACCAAAGCGAGTGATTCACACAGCAGACCAATTCCCAGCCCTCAAGCGTACTCAACCGCAACCCTCTTGAGAGTAGCTCTCAAATCCTCCTTGGGCAACCCCAACAACTCGTTATCCAAATCAGCTACCTTCGGCGACTTGCCCTCGCCATCCTTGAAAAGCAGGACCATGAGATAATCTCTAAATGCCGAGAAATCGCCCTTAGCAAACAGCTCATCCCCGCGCTTCTGGCTGTCATCTGTACGCTCGTGCTCGACGTTCCACTTCGTCCCCATTTCTTCTTCGAGAATGGCGAGGACTTCGTTCTGTGTAGTGATGAAGGAGGCGATTTCGAGGTATTTGTTTGCGGTTTTAGTGGGGTGTTGGAGGATGGAAGCGATGGCTAGGGCGATGGTGGAGAAGTTTGTGCCGGTGAAAGGCTCGTTGCCGGAGTCGCAGATAGTGGCTTTCTTGGATGAGACTAAGAAACCGGAAGATGCGACGTGGAAGCCCTGTATTGCCAATAGTCAGCATACTGCTTATTTGATAAAAAGACAAGGCAGGGATAGGATGAGCGCTCACCCAGTCGAAAAACAACCCCGTGCTAAGTCCCGTCCAAGCAAAGCCCGGGCTCTCAGCTGCAGCCTTCTGCAACTGCTCCAGAACTTCCGCCTTCTTGGCTAACATCTTTGAAGCGCCACCAGTCGTGATCTTCAGTGTGTTGAAGCCAAACTCGCAAGGAATGAAGTGTTTAACGCCCGTTTTCACGGCGGCGTCAATGATGACAGGCTGGATGCCAATCGCGCCGATGGCAAGGGTGCAGACGACTGCATCCTGGCCTTTCAGGACCTCGACAAGCGAGGAAGGCGTATAGTCGGTTTCAAGGACGCGGATACCAGAGGGAATGTCAGAGGAGGATGAGCGAGAGGGCGCCGTGACTGTGAAGCCAGCATCGAGGAGGGCTTTAACTGTTTCTTGGCCAAGATTACCTCCTGCCTATAGAAACGGAATATTAGCTACTGCAAGGGCAAAATAATTTTGCTAAGATGGAACCTTACGCCAACAACTGCGACGGTCTTGATGGTGGACATATTTTTGTTTCTTTGATGAGCTTTAGTGATGAATAAGAGCTTTGATTTTGAGGAACTTGAGTATGATGCTCAGATGGGCTTTGGTGATGGATTGCTTTGCTTCGAGGAGTTAGAGTATGCTGAGAATTTTGATGGAGTCTTCAGCGCTCAATTGAGGCCTTTATATAACCCTTTCTATCTTCCTCGGATGATAGTCTTTACATAAATCGATATGATCCGCATGGATTCGCGCCACACCCGGACCTTCTCCTGGGTATCGATATC
>AYLM01002502.1:0-40295 GCA_001625345.1 Cairneyella variabilis | reverse complement strand
AACCGAAAGGGGTAGTGCTTGCGTGGCACTAAAATAAGGAGTAAAAATACCGTTTTAGTACCGAAATATCCGACAATCGATTTGAGCAATTCGAGCAGTTTTCGGACGACAGCTGCCACCGAGCGCCAATCATGATGAATCTCCTATGTCGATTATTAAGAGTGAAATAGCACTGAGAGAAATCTACATAATGTCCAAGGATTCCGGGCTTCACTCGGGGCTGGTCGGCGGTGAGGTGCAGTCCTTCCGGAGGCCAACTACCACCGAGAGCCAATCAGGGCGCGTCTCTGTTTTCAATTCCTAAGAGTGGAAGCCAAAGCTTTACGAAGGAAGGGTTATTAAGCATTCAGGCGTATGGAGTATGGTTGTTCCGTAGGCGTTATCAGGCGTTATGTATGCTTAGAAATCCAAACAGGCCGCGTTGAAGTCGGTGGTTGAAGCAGTCCGTGCGCCATAGCCCCGCCGCCGCTCGCTAAGGTGGAAAGCTTGGCATTTGCGGGGCTCGCTCCCCTTTTCTAGCTGGGTGACCGAAAGTTGATCCATGTTATAGCTGTCTTCCAAATATAAAGCATTTTTAGATTTTAAAGCAGGATAAACCTCAATTCAATTTGTTCCACTACTAGCAGACTAGTATCCAGGATAATACAAAGTTACCAGTCATAGCCAGGAGGTTTGTTCGATCCTTCCGGGAAAATATCTTTGGGAATCTCCAATACCCGACAGATTTCTGCTCCAGGCCTTCTTTATCGATACGTGACTTTCCAGATCTTTGCTAGTAAGGGGCTCCTTCTCCGCTATTATCCTTAGAACTTCTCTCGTAAATGTTCTCTTTCTTCCTCGTCTCTACGGTCTTCAATATAAAGCGGGCAAGCATGATAACTTGTGTGTGTTGAGCAGGCTCAGGAGTACGAGTTGTGCCAAATCGACCGATGTTTATTCCGCGAACAAAACCTTCAGAGGCACCGCCCAGAAGTCCAATCAGAACAGCACCGAGCACGGAAACGATTACTCCAGTTATGATAGCAGATACCAGCGAACCGGAATCACGACTGTAGATTCCCTTCAAAGTGGTTGCGTATAGAGCTATTACCGACAATAGCTGACTAATTAAAAGACATATTTCTTAACATCGCAGATTATTATTAGCAATAACGTTACGTAAGGCATATTATTTCATTCAAGCATACCTAGCTTGCTAATAAGGGTTGTAGCTCCACGGATAGATAATGAACCTTACTAACTATAGATCTATAGAAACCACTTTAGTGAACGAAATAAGGCGGGGTCTAGGTTTATGATTTAGAGAATTGAGGCTAAAATGCGGAATAGAAAGAGAAAGAATCAAAGTGCGATAAGCATTTTATAATCACTCAACTAGTTGGAGATGTGATGTTGTTAGCGTGTGTCTTGGACGCTAGTCCCACGAGGCTAGCCCCCGGCCCCCTCTATAACCAAGATTGAGAAGATGGAACTTCACATGAGGAAGACATAATGTAAGATTGAAAATAAATAAGGGAGAGTTCCAGAATAGGTGAGTATGAAGTTCACAATGACCAGAACCGCTCGTTCCTCCTTCCCATTTCCTAATCAGCACTATAAATTTCTGGAGCTCCAGGTTTTGACAGACTCTCTTCGATCTCCGCGACTGCACTTGACACCCTGGAAAGTGACTCTCCCGACCCAGGTGAGCTCTTCTTCTCATTGACAACTTCCGCCACAGTCTTTCTAATGTCTCGTTCATCATCATCCCTAGGCTCCGGTGTTCTGAACTGTTCCGAATCTTGAAGCTTCGGAGCGCCTCGATTTGGGGCATCTGTGACCATTGCTTGATGTGTTGGCTCAGTCGACTCCTCTTCATTCACCTTGTGGGTCTCGATATCCTCGACGGGATCAGTGTCCTTGACAGTCTGGGTGTTGCTGACATGGCGGGTATCGTGAAATAAATCCCCATTCAGCAGCGCATTGATTTTATCAGCCCCTCCCTTAGGCTCCAGAAAGCTCTCGGTTCCAAGCAGAATCTCAGCTCGTTCCGCCCCCAACTTTGCAACCTTCAATTTCGCCACTGCTAATTTTGCCTCTTCCAATTTTGACTCGTGGACATGATCCTCATTCACTTCTGAAGTAACCTCTGTCACTTCATGGACATGTATTAACCATGGCTGCGGAATCGGATATTCTGGCAGGACTTTTCTCGGCATCGGTCCAAGATCCTTCCATATACCATATTCTACCACAGCTTGGCCGAGATGTCGATATCCTTCTCCAGGATCAACGAGATATTCGATGGAACAGAGATCGATGAAACCTTGGCGTGGGAGGAGTGGCATGTTAGCGCTGAATTTGATGGACTCTTTGATGCGCTCTTCGACGGCAAACCTGGGTTCTTCGACGGGACTTTGAGGCCCAGAGTCGTCTTTGGGACGTCTGGTGAGGCTGTGTGAGATGTTCATGTCGGAGTAATAGAGGCCGAGTTCGAGATCTGCAATGTCTTTGGGTTGCTCCTCGCCTTCTTTGCTCAAAGCATTCTTCCCTATTGAGTATGTCAGTATCAAACCGTAGATGCAGAATACCCAGCTCGCGATCAAAGAGCACTTACAAACATTGCACGTTAAATCATATCCTTGAACATCCAAAAATCCAGAATAGGTTTCGGGAGTCAGGTGTCCAGTATGCTCTGGATCCAAATGACTGAATATGGTGCTCATCAAGGCGACAAAAGCGGGTGTTGGAGTTGAGCCATCCTCGAAAAGAGGTCCCCAGCTGGGCGGCTGAGGATAGGAAGGCGCCATGCTGTCGAAGTGTGCAAGTTCAGGCCTTGACTCTTCAGGAGAAGGTGGCACTTGTTGAATTGAGCTCATTGAGCTTCCCGAGAAGAATCTTTTTGATGGCGAGGATTCTTTGGTTGGAGATCTGGAAGTTGCTCGCTCTTCCTTCGAGTCGGCCCCATTCACAGTCGATTTGCGTCGCCTCTTGTTCATCTTCTCCAAAGGGTCCTTAATCGCACTCCATAATGCACCCCAATTTGCAGTTGGGATTTCAGACATTCTGCTGGGCTTCGTCGGGCTGCCATTCGAAGCTGTGCGTGCTGTTGAAACCGGTCGCGGCGGTAAGGTTGGTCGACGAGGCGGAAATCCAGGCGGAGTGGAAACCACGAATCCAGAAAGTTTGAGAACCATTGTTGAATGTGACTCGGTGTGAGATTTGGAGTGTTGTTTGATGACGAAGCAGTTCGTACAGAGGTGATAATTCAGACAGCTGTGGCACGTTACTCGGGCTCGATGCTTGGGAATCTCGTCGTTGCAACCGTCGCAGCAGTACAGCCCCTGATTGCTACCGCTTGTCGATGATTTTCTGTCCATCATAAGAGTTTATGAGGCTAGTTGAGAGAGATATAGGAGATAAGATCTGCAGAACAGGAGCGTAGAAAATTGGGAGCGATGGAGGAAAGAACACATGGTCCAAACTTTTACACCATGTTTCAGCCTCGAATGCATGCTTCTATAGGGATCTGAGATTGTGGGTATTCCGAGATATCCGACCAAGAGATTCCACTTGGCGACGTTCAATACGGGGTCTCAGGTGAAGCAACGCTTGGGTGTCCTTGCTGAAGCTTTGTCAGAGGATGAACTCTTTTGCTTGGCTAGATCTTTATAGATGAAAGAAATAGAAACCTGTGACATGACAGTGCACGATTTTTTGCATAAGTACAAGCACTAAACGGACACTGCAGAAACTTGAGCTTCATCTCGAGAGCATGTGTCGGCAAACGAGAACAGAAAGGTTAATGTGAAATTGAGATCCTTGTCTAACTTTAAGCGAGCGGCCATCGTAGATAGAACCACCCCACCGCATGTTTCCTTCCTCTTACTCTTCTAAAGTTCCCTCTCAACAACCCAGGCCCATGAATTCGGCACCTAAAGCTTTTCTAAGAGTCTTTGGTGCTCAACAAGTACGATTCTTCCATCGAAGTATGGCGTCGGGACTCCGGGAACGCTCCGTTGTGTCGTCTTTCATCTGCACATCCCCGCAGTCACCCACAGGCCTCACATTCGCATTATTCAAGCGCAGCCAGGAGGTCAGAACATATCGGTAAGCTTTCTGTAGTGCTTAATAATTTGCTTTTTCGACATTTGAAATAATGTTGTGAGCATAACGCGGCACTAGATATCTCTCTGCGAACTCAAACTGATGACCACCTGACACAGTGGCAGATGGGCGGTTTGCTCTGGCTCTATCGATGATACTGACCCAAGCCCAGAGGCGGCTGCGAAAAGAGAAATTATGGAGGAGACCACTCTATCAGATGACGATATCACCCTTCTACGCCGCGGAAAGCCTTTCAGCCTTACGGATGAAGGTCTCAACACCAGATGGACGATTCACCCGTTTGCATGGCAGTTGAAGGAAGGTGCCAAGCCCATCAAGGTTGATTGGGAGCACACGGAATATAAATTCATCAAGCCGGAAGAACTATCCAAATATGACCATGTTCCACAGCTCGAGATCGGCCTTAACAGAGTGATGGTCAGTCCAGAGACTGAAAAAGCACTTGCCATCCTGAGAAACGATCACGAGAGTGGAGCCCAGGCATTGGCAATCAAGGCGATGAACTTGCTGCTGGAAATGATTCAAGGCGAGGAATTTGGTGGATTGAAGACAACGGACGAATTTTGGAGAGAGCTGAGATGGCGAGCCTGGCATTTGGCAAAGAACGGCAGACCGAGTATGAGTGCTGCCATCGAGGCTGCCATTTTCAGAGCATTGGATGCTGCCACGAAAGCTGGCTCCTTAAGGTTCGCCTCAGTAGCAGATCTAAAAATTCGTGTCGAAATTTCTCTCAAGGACAAAATGTCAACACGGAAGCAGACTCTAGAGGCGGTAGCAAACAATCTTGTCCCTTTATTTTTGACACGTTTGGAGGTCAAAGGTAGTCAACTCAACTGCCACATCGTCACCCTTTCGTCCTCCGGCACTGTCACTATAGGCCTTGCGAAGGTGATCCAGAACCTTACAGAGAAGGGCATCAACGTCAAGCTGTCGGTCTTAGAGTCACGGCCAAATTTCGAAGGAGTCACTTTCGTCAATTCCCTTCTGGGCTCTCTGGAAGTTTCTGAAGCAGCGAAGTCCTATCTGAAGATAGATATTGTCTCCGATGCTAGCATGGCCAGCGTCATCAAAGATGCTAATTGGCTCGTGTTTGGGGCCGACCGAGTCCTTGCCAATGGCGCCATAAGCAACAAGATGGGAAGTCTTGCAGCAGCAGCGTTGGCGAAAGCCCAGCAATCAAGACCATGCTCGGTCGTTGCTGTATTTGAGACTGACAAGATAGCCGACGCCAACTCCGCTAAATCCGAGCCAGAGGACAATGATGAGGCAGAAGTATCGATCGCCTGGCCATCGCATATACGTGACGGATTGAAGGACCAGTCAGCGAAGGGATTCCAGGTGAAGGTGAAGAATGAGTACTTCGAATGGGTACCTGCTGCTCTAATTAATCACTATGTGACTGAGCAAGGGATTTTACAAGCCCCTGATCTGGAGAGGATAAGTATCGAGAGCTCGGAGCTTGAGAAGAGGTTATTTGGTGATTTATGAAGTTTAATGTACAACCGCTGAAGGCCAGATACCCACCCGCAATATCTTCCGTCTACGTGAGCTCCTCTTCTACGTGAGAATCTCTTCTTGTTGGTTCCTCGAGCCAAGCCGCCGTGGGTGAATACGATTTTGCTCTGACAAAACCGGGCAATCGACACATCAGACATATCGCTCGCGAGCGTCACAGTTGCACGTGGAGAGTATTGTGGTTGATGGATTTCATTATTCGCGATACGAATCAATTGCAGAAAAGCAGGCAAGCGCGTGCAGTAAGCAAGGGATACTCACCATATGGATACAAGTGTGCGAAACTACCGCACTGTGATATGAAGAAGAAAAAAAGCAAGAACTTTTCCCATGCCAACAATTGATCGCTCGAAAGCCAAAGCCCACATGAAGATCGATCCGCTCCAAGATACCTATCCTGAGGAGGAAAGATATAAGAAGGTTCATGCCGACTTCGTAGTATGTCAAAGAGCCCACTGACGGTCATTGTATCCCCAACGCCCCACAAGTCGATTCAAAAAGCCAGGCAAGTCTGAGTGCAGACAAAGCCAAGGGACAGCCACAAGCCAATAGCCCACTGTGTAATGTCAAGCCCACAAGTTTGATCTCAAAGCCCACAGCTCCCCAGAAGAGGAGTATAGTCAAGAGCCCACAACCCACGAAAGCCAGCGACCCACAAGCTAACACTATCTTCCAAAGAAGATTTGTGCGGCAGTGTCAACTTTAGACTTAGAAAGTCTGTTTCTTGCCCTTGAAGTCCCCAAAGCCACCGCGGTTGGTGCTTCCACCACGGCCTCCTCGAGCACCACCTCGTCCACCGCGATCACCGAAGCCTCCACGACCTCCACGGCCTCCGCCTCGGCCACCACGTCCTCGATCGCCAAAGCCACCACGTCCGCCACGTCCACCTCCGCGGCCGCCTCCATCACCACGATCAGGGCGAGGAGTAGCGTAGTCGAGTCTAAGGGGACGACCACCAACTTCAGCACCTTGCATAGCCTCGAAAGCGGCCTTAGCACCATCAATCGAATCAAAGGTAACGTATCCGAAACCCTTAGGATTGCCGGTCTCCCTAGGAAATTGTTAGTACAGGTAGAGGGCCATAGGATGAAGTAAGCTCACATATCAGTTGGCAATCTGACATTGACAACAGTGCCATGCTCGCCGAAAGCCTCACCAACCATGTTCTCATCAGCCTCGAATGAAAGGTTACCGCAGAAGAGAGTATCGGAAGGAGGGTTCTGCTTGTCGCCAAACTTCTCAGCGCGGAAGTTGGCACGGTCCTTGGCAGGGGTCTCAGTGCGAGGTGTAGAGAAGTCGACATTGGCCTCACGACCATCAATGAGAGCACCCTTCTTGGCAGCGAGAGCAGCTGCGGCAGAAGCGGAGGTTGTGAACTCGACGTATCCGAAACCCTTGGAGCGACCAGTTGCCTTGTCGGTAAGGACATTGGCACGAGTGATCTCACCAAACTCCTCAAACTCACGGTACAACCATTCATCGTCAACGTTCCAGCTCAAGTTACCGACGAACAGGTTCTTGGAGCCAGTATCCGCAGCAGCGTCGGTCTTGGTCTTCTTGGCAGGAGTGGCAACCTCGTCCTCGGCCTTGCGCTTCTTACTTGGTGCCTCGTCCTCAGATTCGTCGGAGTCGTCTGAGTCGTCTGAGTCCTCATCATCGTCCTCCTCGCTGGAATCATCCTCGTCATCGTCATCATCCTCTTCCTCGTCGTCTGAGTCATCCTACAGTCAATGTTAGAGAGGGGCATTTCAATCGATGCGCATAACTTACAACCTTAGCGGCTTTGGCGGTACCGTTGGTAGCAGGCTTTGCGGCAGCAGTAGCTGGTTTGGTCTCCTCTTCCTCTTCCTCTTCCTCCTCCTCGGAGTCGTCGCTATCGTCGCTGTCATCGCTATCGGCAGCGGCGGCGGGCTTCTCGAGTTCAGAGTCAGAATCGGATTCCTCAGAATCATCGTCTGACGAATCAGAGGAATCGGAGGAGTCAGAGGTATCTACCTCTTGCTTCTTAGCAGTGCCATTGACCTTGCCGTTGGCCTTGCCGTTCGTAGCAGGTTTGCCATTGGTAGCAGCAGGCTTCTTGACCTCCTCTTCAGACTCAGAGTCGTCGCTGTCCTCCTCCTCAGATGCGGACTCCTCGGAATCATCAGAGTCATCTTCGCTGTCTTCCTCGGGGGTGGGAGGCTTGACGACAGGCTTAGTCTCCTTCTTGCCGTTGATCTTGGTAGCAGTCTCCTTTGCGATCTGCTTAGACTTGGCAATTGGAGTCTGGGAAGGTTTAGTGACGGCTGCATTCTTGACTGCTGAAAGTGATTTGACCTCGGACTTGGCCTTACTGCCAGTCTTGGGTTCCTTAGTCTTTGCCATTATGACTGTGTTTGTGTATGATCGTAGTAGAAGATGTAGGGGATTGATGAAACTTCGAAATGGATTCGAAAAGGAATGTTCGTATGATGAAGGAGGTTGGGAAAACGATAAAGAAAAAGGATCGAGGGAGCGGTGGGAGAAAAGCTCTTATCGACATTTTTTCTTTCCTCGCTTATCATAGTGCGGCGCTAGAAATGCGTTGTGGCCTGGATGGTCGGGCTGCTATTCGAAGAAAACGTGACCTACCCAAACTCGAGCTTCAACTGCCCAAACGCCCTCAGCAGCTTCTGGGAATTCGGGACGAATCCACCTGCAAACATCTCAATCGTTCTATTCCATCACACCCTCCCCCCAGAGCACAACTGCCATCCTCCGCAATGGCTCCCACCCCAGAGTCCGAAATGTTCTTGGCAAAGAAGCCCAAAGTTCCCCCGACCTTCGACGGCGTTGACTACGATGATACACCACGATTGAAGCAGGCGCAGGATGCGATCATTCGGGAGCAATGGGTGAAGAGCATGATGGCGCGATTGGTTCGGGAGGAGCTTGGAAAGTGCTATTACCGGGAAGGAGTCAATCATTTGGAGAAGTGTGGAGCTTTACGGGGTAAGTGTACCTGCATCATGAATTCCGGATGGCCTTGGAGCTTCGGGACTTGGTCCTTACCTTCTTGATGCTTGCGGGCATGCGTGGTGGGAATAGTGGCTGACTGTCGTTACACAGAACGATACTTTGAGCTGTTGAAGGAATCGAAGATCAAGGGATACCTATTCGAGCAACAAAACTACGTGCCGAAGGAATAAATTGGGGATTGTCATGAGACATGAGGTAATTTTGATCTAGAGGACTGCCGCAAGATGGAATGGAGGCCTTGAGAAGCTAGGCGTGGTCTTGAGGTTGTTATGCTGCTGGAAAATGAACATCAAGCCTGGATTTGACCACGACGGCAGTGCAATTGATGCCGAGATACCTTCAAACTCTGGCCATTGTATACAGCATACCCTGTACAAACACATTCTGTGCTGCATCCACCATGCATTGTGACCCTCTTCCCAGTTCCAGTCCATCTTATATTCACTACCAACCTGCTCTCTCTCGGCCACCGTACAACCTTAAAAAACAATCCCAAGCCCAAATCCACAACCATCAAATCCAACCAACCCATCACACGACCACCATGATCTGTTCCCGCTGCCTGCGAGTTTCTACTCGCCCAAAATCTTCCCTTTCCAGGGCATTCTCCCAATCCCTCCGCTCCCTCGAATCTCAACCCGCGACCTCACCACCACCAGCAACATCCACGGGCCTCGCGCAACCATTCTCCACGCCCCTCTCCCCAGCACCAAACGCTGTCTCCCTGGGCATCTCCCTAAAACCAAAACCCAAGACTACACAATTACCTACCTCAATAGCTCCAGCAGGCACGAAACTGAGGGGATTGAATTACATCAAAGGAAAGGATGATCCCGTTGCGCTACCGGAAGAGGAGTATCCAGAGTGGTTATGGAGATGTCTAGAAACGCGGAAGAAGGAGGGTGCTGAGGAGGGTGCTGTGGGCGATGAATTTTGTACGTCTCCCATCTCCCTCTCTCAATCACAAATGCTAACATCCAATTCAGCGAAGTCCAAAAAAGTCCGCCGCGCAGCCGCCAAACGCCAGCGCAAACTCGAAGCCGCAGCCCTAGCCCGTGGTGACACGTCAGCGCTAATGCCTAAGATTCCAATCACTGCTCAAAGTATAGACTTGCCGAGTAACAAGGAGGGGACTATTGACGGTGCTTTGGAGGCAGGAGAGAAGAGAGATGAGTTGAGGGCTGCGATGAGGGATGAGAGGAGGAAGAAGATTAAGGAAGCTAATTTCTTGAAGAGTATGTGAGGATAAGGTTCTTTGCACTGAAGGTTGGTTGGCAAGGAGGTCGATGGAAGATGCCCAGGAGAGAGGAGAAGGCTGCTTGTACAATATGGTGGGAAATAGACATTGCATGTGGGTGCATTGTAAAAAGATGTGACTAGACATGAGATACTCAGGGTCCAGGATATCTCAGGTATTAGGTTCGAACCGGATAGAGAATTGCATGTTAATATTATAAGATATTGCGAATACCACATGATGTGGAAGATCATGGAGTTTGATTCTCTATCTGGTCTGCCTATGTTGTAAGGGGAATCTGTGCTCCAAATTATTTTAGGTGCGCAAATATCCATGCCAGTCTCAAATCATCCTGCTAGTACTGAACCATTTCCACTCGATGCTCTATCTGCGTGTTGTGGCTATCGTAGATGGGGAATGGAGTGCTTTTTCGGAATCAAGCGTAATCATCGCTCATTCATTTTCCTCTCTCTCATCGATAGAAGCCATCTTGAGCTGCAACTCTTGCTTCATCTTTCTGATCTTGTCGTCCAAGCGTTTTCGCAGGATAGGGTTGGTCATGCTCGACAGCTCTGCCTGGGATTTATCAATCTGGGCCTCCATTTCGGCGATATCCTCCCGAACACCTTGAAGTTGAGCCAATTTCTCCCTCTCCTCTTCGTCCATTTCTTCCTCATCATCGGATTCCTCTTCGTCGCCGCTATCTTCACCACTTTCCTCTTCCTCCACAACTGCGGAATCTTGGCCTTCATTCATAACCGAGGGAGTAGCCGCAACCACAGACATAGGAGTTTCAGCTTCGCCACCAAAGCTATCGGCCTCCAAAGCTGCTTCCAAGTCCGCCGCTAGGTCAAGTTCTTCCTCCTCTTCCTCCTCGTCCACATGACCGTTAGCTTGTCCATGATCCGTTCCAAAGTATCCATTATCCTCCTCCTCGCCTTCAGCATCCTCGTCCTCGTCCTCAGAATAGTGATTTTCCTTGATATCGGGCTGACTGCTCTCAGTTCCAGGACTAAATGCTTGGCTGCCCCGATTCTCTTTGGTAATCTGATTTCCATGCTCGTCCACGAAGAATGAGGTGATCTCATTGTATTCCTCGTCTTTTTGTAGCAACTTCTCGACGGCCTGTTCAACGGCTTCAATATGAGCCTTGTGTATCCGCTTTCTGAATCGTCGCTTTTGCGCGAAGTGCATCGGTGGTGTGAGCCCATGGGGGTATTGGTGTGTGACTGGATCGATCATGGAGGGTGGAGCAATGTTCATTGCATCTTCAATTTTGTCGACTCTCGCAAAAACCCACAGCATCTGACAGATATCCGCGCTCTTCAGCCAGCCTCTTCGGTCCCAGCTCTTCATTCCTTCAATGACAGTAGGAAGGTTGACCATCGTTGCGGCGTAGTGGTGGCCCTTCACAGTGACAACAGCACGTCGGGCATCTCCGTCATAGAATCTCATCTGCACATCGGCGCCAAAGAGGGGAGGACCTTTGGGGATACCAATCTTCTTGTCGATGATCGCCTGTCTGAGATAGTCGCAGTCCTCGCCGGGCATCATTCGTAGAATAAACTCCTCCTCGATCGCGGGGTCAAGCTCACGGTCGCTGGCCTCGGAGTCATATCCATCTCCAGGTATATGACTTGGTACATTGCCCTTCGAGTGTTTGATCTTGATGATAGGCGTTTGGGCGACTGGAGTAGCTGGAGTTTTAGGCCCTTGCTTGAGCATAACCTTGATCTTCTTAGCCGGCGGTACGACATTGATGGTAGACCCTTCTCCCTCTGTGTCCGTCTCATCTTTGGCGCGCTTCTTGCTTTCCAGAGCTTTAGCAGTTGGTTTGCTGGCCCGACCTGCCTTGGACTTCTTGGGCTTTGTCAGATTTGTGGACGGGGTAGAGGAGGAAGTAGCTGCAGGAGTCGGAGGTTGTGACTTGTTCGTGAACTTAATTCGTAATCCTCCAGGAGTTTGTACGGGTGTAGCAGGTGTTGTGATGGAGGGAGCTTTGCCCACACCAGTGTTCAGCTTGAGCTTTAGACCAGACATCTTTGCTGTTGTATGGGTCGGCGCATGAGATATAGATTGCTTGAGGATCTGCAATTATAATTCTGCAGTCTGCCGAGACAGGATCTTGTCGTTAAGCTCTCTGGATCATTTGCAGAATGACTGTTGCCGTGTGAAGTGGAGGAAGATGGTGATTGCCTGGGTGGCGCGTAGGTTGGAGCTGATCCTAGAGTCCACCGGTATGGTCCTGGAGTGCGCTGATACAAGAGGATCCTGTATGATGGTCTCGTCAAGTTGTCCAGGCCAGAAGTTGTTCAGGAATGTTGGATCTCGAAGTTGTGGGGAGGAGGCTCAATGACATTCGATACGGCGGCATTTAGCACGACTAGTGCAATGCGCCTCGGAACTTTTGACACCGCCATCCATTCAATTCACTTTCGTACACTGAGAATCTGCTCTTAATAACCGTTTCCAACTTTGAGCCTCAAGTTCTGCTGGCCATGATTCTTTCGTATTCATCAACGCCTTGATCTCGAGCGAGGCATTTCCCAAAACATTAACCCACAATGGCGACTCCTGCAGCAATTCACCACTCTCTCCTGCGACCTTGCGTACTCCATATCCTCCGAGCAGCGGGCTACCATTCCACGAAGCAATCCGTACTTGACACATTGACGGACTTGGCTGCGAGATACATGGTTCTACTAGCGCAAAATACGATAGATCATGCTTCTCAAGAAGGCCAGCCGGAGCTCGCGTTAGAGGTATTGGTCCAGCATGTGAGGATGGCGATGGAGGACTGCGGCGCTCTTGCACCAGAGTCACCTTGGGATGGACAAGTACCCTGGGAGAAACAAGACACGAGTTCCGTTGAGGAGTTCGTCGCTTGGGCAATGGGACCTACGAACCGAGAGATCAGAAGGATTGCGCTGGAGGGCAATGATGGCGCAAAGGAGGACTATTTGACGGGTCTGTTTCCCGGTGTCTCGGAGAAATTTTTGCTAATAAAGACACAGTCCTCAAGAAGAAACACGGCACAGCAGATGAGGATACGAAATATGCAGGTACTCTTCTAGGGAAGGCCGCGGACCCTCGAGCAGTAAAGGTGGAAGGTAGCGAGATAGCCAGCCTAAAAGAATGGTCTGCAAAACTGAAGAGCCCTCCAACACCACCTCCGTCAGAAGGTCTATCATCGAGGCGACAGTCGTCGGCGTTGAGTTCACTGGGAGACGAGACAATGGAAGACATGGAGTTTTAGGTTAGGGACAGGCCATATTCCTTGCATTGCGACGGCGTTAGGATGTACGATAATTGGAGTATACCCGTAAAGACATGGATTTTTCCGGCACGGAAACGCTTTTCTCCTACTTGAGATATTCGAGATACTCAGATACCTAGGCAAGCCTCAAACCGAGCCCATACCTTCGTTCTCGACTCTGTTTACAGCTCCTCCATCCACGTTCTGTCCCAGGCTTCGCGCAGCCTTCATCTCCTCTCGAGCACCTTGCTGCTCTGCCTTCTGTCTCTCCAGATCACCGGTCAAGCTGTCTTGCTCACCCCATCCAGCATTCTTCTTGTCAAACTGAGCATTCATGACCTTTCCTTCTCCTGGTGCGCCCATCTGTTCCCCGTCCAAATCTTCGTTCTGCGGTCCGACTTTAGAACCTGGCATGGTGGCATTGCTGTCGTCTCGGTCGCCTGTGGGATGATATCCGTGGCCTGCAGCTGTAGCAGAGCCAACGGAAGTTGCTGGCGTGGCAGTGGAGGAGGGTTTGGTGTCGCTGGGACCCCAGGTTGTTCCTGCGCCTTGTGCAGAGTTGAAGGCGGACTGGCCTTGTGAGGCAGACATAATCGTGGATTTTGGTTTTGAAGGAAATCGATTAAGGGTTTTACCCGGGATCTGAATTGAGATTTCGAGTACAATGAAGAATTGAATCAACAAAACATGGCAGGAGCTTTTCAGTAGATCCCCCACAGCAAGAGTGACGTCGATGAACTTCCATAAGTTCACCCCACGCCCTCGCTAGAATTTTCCTCAGCCTTGCGCCAAGGCAACACAACATTGAGTTTCATCCAACGACGAGTCTACATATTCTTCCTCTGTCGAGGGCAGAAACCCATTATACTCTTTTATTTCTTTCAGCCCTTTTATCTTAATTTGACGTATATCTCAAAACTGGACATTTGGTTGACGCCACAGATTTTACGACCTCGATTTTGACCCCGCAATACCCCTCCATCTCTGCAAGGCATGCCTCGCGTCTGAGCGCAACTCGCAACAAAAATGCCATTCCCATTCACACTACCAACGACATCCTCCTTCTCATTCTCCACCTACTTCAGTAGTGATTCTCACCCGTCGCTCCCACTCTCCGCAAGTACATACCGCGGCGTCTTACGAGATACTCTCAAGAAGCACAAGCGACTCCCAGCTCACGAGCAATCACCACATCTTTCCTCCGTCCTGTTAGCGCTGAACAACTACATTCCCTATCTGCTCGCTTTGGATTCCGGTCTCGGCTCCCAGCCTGTATCAGACGAGCATCTAGATGTGGTCTTGAAATCAACACCAACTCTGGAATGGCGTCCCACAGTCTCAGAGGACCCCATCCCTGGACGTGAAATCGCACGAGTTAAGATTCAGTCGCTCGAGTATGAGATATACTTCGTTTTCTCAACCCTAGCATACACATACACGCTCCTCTCACGCACGGCATTACATCCTCTTTACTCATCCGCCACTGCATCTCCGAGCCCAGAGCAAAGGACTCTCGCAATACAGACGGCGACCAAGAATCTCCTGTCCGCAACTTCAATACATTCCTATCTATCCGATCGCTCAGATTCCGTCTCATCGCCAGTTCCGTGTGTTGATATCACCAAATCTACTTTTTCAGCACTCAAATCGCTCGCATTGGCAGAAGCAACATTGTTGGCTGTACTGAAAGACGACCCTTATCCAGCCGCCGTGGCTCAGGATCGGAACAAAAATGACAAAGAGTGGATGATCAAGGCGCCTGAGATCCCAAAGGTTCGCGCTCATCTGTTTGCGAGGCTTTGCTTAGCATCTGCTGAGCATGCTGCCAACGCCTTGTCACTACTCACTGCCTCTGCTGCCAAGGGTCAATGCAAAGTTGACCAAGAGTTGATCAAGTATGTTGAAGATCTCAAGCGGACCGGAAGAGGCAAAGCTTGTCGCTTCTTTGGCATCGATGCCGAGCTTGCTGGTCAGACGGGAGCCGGCATTGCATGGCTGATGGCTGGTATGCATGAACTTGGTTTTGAAGTGAAGGAAGAAGGAAAGAAGTCTGGCTTTGGGCTGAGCAAGCTGAAGAAAGGGTGGGAGGAGAAGAGAGAGGATAAAAGAGTTGAGAAAGGAAGGAGCTGGGGCGCTGATGCGGGCAGAGCGGAGGAGGGAAGGGTGCTGGATATGTTAGAGAAGAAGTGGGTGAAGATGAATGATACCGTGAGTTCGTTCCGATTGTTGCATTCCCAAATCTTGTTGAACTGACAGGGAGAAAGATCAACACACAAGTCATCCCTCCCATAGCACCACTTATGGCAGCTATGCCTTCCGGCCGAGAGATTCACTCAGTGAAAGTGTTCGTGCCGCCAGTGCTCGATGCTTCGATACTGGAAGCTATGAGGGCGCCACCTGATCGGGCAGATGACTATGGCGAGGATGGGGAAGATAGTGAGAGTGAAGAGAGGGAGAGGCCCGAGCCCGTGGGTGCCTTTCCAGGAACGAAGAGCGATTATGCTGGGAGCGGCAGTTATTACTGATAGGAATAGATAAAAGTTTGACTTCAAAGTCCTGTCCATTGAGCTTGTCGGATAGATAGAATATACTGATTCTTGAAACGCTTCTGATTCTTGAGACTCTCTAATACTTGAGGTTCTCTGGTACTTAAGGTTCTCTGGCACTGGTATTGCTACTGGTACTTGTGATTTCTGCACCTCAACCCCTTTCGTGCCCCAACTTCCACATCGGTGTCGTGCATTGTCTACCTCTTACTTCTCTGTCCAACTTCAATTGCACCATCTAGACCAATCCACGAGCCTCTTCAGTCAACACATCAACATGGCAGTTTCCCTAGCTTGGGCATCGAGGAGCAAATTTACTGTGACAGCAGTTTCCAGATGCCTGTCTTTTACGAAGAGTTGTCCAACGATTCGAGTACCGATAGTCTGGATCCGGAAAGTCACGACCTTGGTGAACGTTGTACACCTTCCAAAGACCAAGTTTTCTGAGCCCGGCTCTAGCGCTACAGTCTCAACTGAAGAGATGAATCTGGTCCCTACTACTAAGACCTAAAGCTTATGACCGGACCAGAGAAGCAGACGTGCAGGCAAGTCGCAACCTATATGAAATTATAAAGCATAGGCTGACCAGGGGCCTCCAGGTGTCGGTTTTCAAAACTCCACCCGAAGGATATGAATTCGTGCCAGCTGGAAATTCGGTATGTGGCTTTGAACTGCCGCAGATTAACCAAACTGTCCAGGGAAAACAATTTACACTGTTTTGGTAAGTGTTGACATCTGTTTCCTGAGGTATGAGTTTAATGATGATATTAGTGACCGCGCAGGTTCGAATTGCGCAACCGGCAAGAGCAGTCATTCGAAGATCAAACCTAGGCCGTCATGTACCCCGCAAGATATTTGCAACTGTCCAGAGTAGCTTCGAGATGAAAAGGGCCAAGTACTGGAAGAGGATTGGCAGGGTTCTCCAAAGAATGTTCCAACATATTCTATCCGAAGACAAGGTGGCAATTCTCACTCTTATTGACGCTGACCGGCCTGGGGTCGTTGGGTTTGTCGCGGCAATTCCCCCTGCCGGCACCGTAGTGCGGGCTGTGGATATTCATCTGCGAAAGAAGCTTATGCAAGCCGATACAGGCTCCGAGGCGTCACTAAGCCTACCAACTGAAGAGGAAAGCAAGTTGGAGTCGAAGGTGAACGAAACGGTAATTACTTGGATTGGACGAACACCGCCGCCAGCCGAATCGACTTTTTTAATAAAGGATGAAAATCCACTACTTACTTGGTCAAAACACCTCACCGGGGCAGATTTCCATTGGCAAATCTGAACTCGTCACCAAGGCAAGACACCATTCGCGCCCCAAACCTTTCCCACCATCTCCTCTCTCTCGCCCCTAACCACGCTCGCCACTCTCTCCCCACCAACCTCAGGCTCACTTCCCGGCCTCCTCGAACCTCCATGAAAGTTTGTAGCAATCAGTCCCGGATTCACACCGAATACCTTGAACCCTTCTCCTGTCAATCGATTCGAGTAGAGCACCATCAGCATATTCAACGCCGCTTTCGAAGACCGGTAGTCCATCGCTCCTCCGCCGTGTAGTGGTCCGTTCGGATCAGATGCTATAGTGATCGATCCGGTGGTAGATGACATGAAAAGGATCCGAGGAGCTGCGGATTTGCGTAGTAGAGGAAGGAACGCTTCGGTCACGCTTACGGCACCGAATACGTTGACATCGAAGACATCGCGCATAGCGTCGCGTAAATTGGATTCGGGTTTCAATTGTGAGCCGATTCCTGCGTTGTTAATCAGGATGTCTATGCGTCCGAACACCCTCTCAACATAAGAGGCAGCTGCGTCAACGCCGTAGTCGTCCGTCACGTTCAGTACGATCGCGTCCACGGTGCCCACGATCGCTTGGGATCTGAGAGATTCACAGGCATCGGTGCCTTTCTGAAGGTCCCGGCTTCCCAGCAGGACGTGGTAGTTGGAAGACGAGAGGAGGAGATTACGGGCTGTTTCGAAGCCAATTCCTTGATTGGCGCCTGTTATCAGGACTGTTGTTTTATCGGACAGGGACTGCTGCGGTTCGGTCATATCTTTTGCTGCAGAAACCTAGGGAAATGTTTGACAAGAGTACAACGATTAAGGATTGCAGATTGAATGGAACAAGAGGTTGAAGGACGTTGAAACAGTTGGGCAACACAATCGTAGATGAAGGATCCTACGTGCCTCTCGCTTGAGATGTAAACTGCAAGCCTTCGGGAACAATCTAAAATGCACAAGAAGTATTCTTGATGATCTTCAAAGTAAACATCCCTTTACTGCTCCTCATTACTTATTCGGTTTGATTGCGCGCCAGCAGGTCTGAGGTTGTTGGAGTGTTCCTGGCGGCAGTGCCAAGGCGCTCCGCGGAAGTGGGATTTCTAGCGCGTTCCTCACTAAAAGCGACCCCTGAGCCCAGGATTTAGCGACGGCTTGGCGCTTTCACTCCACTAAGCAACAAGCGCATGCAAATTTCTCTCTTCAACCTCAAAAATCCTCATCAAACCTCATGTCGGCACTTCTGTATCCAAAACACTTCACTCATGAGTTGACACTATTGATGCACGAATGTCACTGTGATCTTACACTGCATCTGTGTCCTCACTTCCCCACACTCGGCGCTGCACCATCATTCGCGCAGGTGGCTCGGACAAAGGCCCAGAGTAGCCCACGATGGATTCAACTGCAAAATCCAGGCACGCGGCTAGTGCCAAGCTGAACGCCACAACAAAATCCTCGATTTCGTAGGAAGTGGATTTGAGATTCAAGTGTAGGAGCAAGGTTCTCATTACTTATTGTCTTCCATTCTGCTTTCTTCACTTTCTATCTCTTTCTTCGCAATGTTATGACCCAATCTTCACCATTCATGAATTCATGATGTCAGATTCTATCTTGCCCTCTGCGAAGTTCCACAGTTCTTTCCCCAAAAGAAAATGGAATTTGAGGATAGATACGAACGTAGACGCGGGTATCCGAACAACAAAGAAAGTACCGAAGGTATCAATAGTTGATATAGAAGAGGCCGGAGCACAAAAACCTCGATCGAGAAGACGGCGAGTGGCTTCGATAGTTCAACGATCGTTCAACCGCCATCCTGATGAATCGGAGGAGTTGCCTTGGCCCAAGCTGGTCCGACGTGCTTTATATCTGCTCATGGCGGCAATTGGCCTGGCTGTAATTGCCACCATGTTTGTATTTATTTTCTGCTTCCATGCTTCAGTGCTAATGTCGCCGCAGAATATATCCCTCCCTGCTTCTCGACCTTGTGAGGAGACTATCATCTCCAAAAAAGCCACTCAACAGTCTCACAGATCGTGGCTTCGTGGGTTGAGCCAGCACCGTCACACCCACTCCCGCGTCGTGCTGCCAGGCTTCAGTCGCGATGTTGTAACTTACCAAAGGCGATTCACTCTCAAACGACTACAGGTGTCGAGTTCCACTTTTTTGAGGCGCTCTCCTTCAGCATCACAGGTGTGGAAGCAGACTGCCATCTCATCAACGGCGAGCTGTATGTCGGTCACACTAACTCTTCTTTGCGACCCAATCGCACTTTTCGTTCGCTTTACCTCGATCCTCTGACCCCCATTTTGGAGAACCAGAATGCCGCGAATGCAGTAGCAAACAGCACCACAATCAACGGAGTCTGGGATACCGACCCAACCAGAGGCATCGTCCTCATGACCGATCTCAAAACCGAAGGCTTCTCGACACTGGATGCCGTACAAGCGCAACTCGAACCTTTCAGCCAAAAAGGCTAGTTGACATACTAGAATAGCCCCGGCATCATACCTAGACCCATTACGCACGCCGGCACAGGAAACACTCCATTTTCCGCCGTGCTAAACTCCTCATACGCGAATGCTACCTACCGCGACGTGTTCTTCGACGCACTCTCGACAAGCTTTCAAATCAAGACATCTACAACACCTCAAACTCATACTACACATCCACCTCTTTGACCGAAGTCTCGGCGGAGCGAACAAGATTCGAAGCAACGGACTCAGCAAAGCTCAGATAGTAGTCCTCCAAACTCAACTTCAACAAGCGCAGAGCCTTGAACTGGTGAGCTGGTACTGGGATATTCCTCCTTGGCCGAGAAGTAGGATGATTAATATATGGCATCAGCTTGAGGAGTTGTTGGTATGTTGAATGTGGATGAGATTTATGAGGCAGCGAGGTGGGATTGGAGGTGGTCTAATGTGTTGGGGCTGCAGCTTTGCTAGGACAGTGAGGGGCTGTGAAAGGCGGGGATCCCAGATTTAAGGTCAGATTCTTGCAATTCCATCGGTGTTGGGCATACCATAAGGAGCGGTGCTGGCGTTTGGTGGCTATTAACTGCGTGAAATTGAGGCAGCCTGAGAGGATCGAGTCCCAGCTTCAGGGGTCCCATACTAGGCAAGGAGCACGCAAAGATTATTCGAAAGCCTGATCACTGTCCATAGCGCTGAGAAATACAATGGACAAAATGATTATGACTGGTATCTCGAAAGAAAGAAGCTCCGAATCAAAAGCCGACATCCAGGAAAGTCCACACTCTCAGGCCGTCGCTCCTTCAGCAAACCACCTCTCAAACCACTTAATAGCCTGCACCTTTGCCTCACCCGAGCACTTAACTGCGTTCTCATCCTTCGGATTCGCTCTCACCGCAAACCCATGCTTCGCTCCCGGATAAATAACCACCTCATTCTGCCCCTTCGGTTTCATCTCCTCCAACAACTTCTTAATATCCCTCACCATCTCAATGTTGATCCCCATATCTACATCACCGATCGCGATACTCAGCGGCTTCTGCACTTTATCCCAATCATCTGGGAATTTCATCTTACTCGGATGCGCTGTGAACGCGGCATCAATCATATTTGGCTCCTGTGCAAGGAGGGTCGTGTATTTGCCTCCCCAGCAGAAGCCTGCTGAGCCGATTTTCATGTTTGAGGTGGTGGGATCGGAGCGTAGCGCGTTGTGGAAGGCCCAGACTTTGGGCTTGTTGGTTTTCTCGGTGTTGTTGTAGAGGAAGGGAATAGCGGCAGAGATGAAGCGGACCATCCAGATTGGTTTTTGGAAGATGGTGGTGAAGATTGATGGGGAAGGGGAGAGGAAGGACTCCATGGCGTGCATAGCGCCTTCATTTGGGATGTAGCCTAGGAACCAATTCAATATGGTGTTTGGGTCACTTGTCGTGATCAACTTACCACACATGAAGTCAGGCAGGTAGACGAGGTACCCTCCTTCCTTGGCATAAGAATCAGCTAGAAGACGGTTGTTGGCCATTTCCCAGCCGAAAATGTCGGGGATGTACACAATCAGGCCTTTTGGAGTGCCCTCTGGTCGAGCAACGTAGGTGGGGAGGCCATGGATGGTTTCGACTGTGCCCGTGGGTGTTCCATCCTTGACGTGGCCGGCGATGCATTCGCTGCAAGTGATTCCTGACATCTTTGCAGTTTTAGTCTCAATTGGTTCTGATAATTCAGATAAAGGTCAATTGGAATTGGGAATTGAAGCTTTAAAGCTCATCTTGAGATTGTTTGACGGTCAGCCCTTGTCAATATTGATGTCGGGAAAGCTACCCCGCCAGCTTTAACTGCGTTATCTCCGCTTCCGTGCTCCGATATCACATGTCGCTCCACTGGCATTCTTCTTCATGAGAGCAGATCGACGCTCTCTGAGGCTCATAATCGATCATTTCTGGTTCACGTTCCTGAGCGTTCTCCACTTCAAATGCTGCGGGGGTCGGAATACGGGGTGCTCTCGGAGTCCGAAGAAGCAGTGTGAAGCTTTAACAGGTTGAAGACTTTATCATGATAGAGACAATCTATCTCAAATAAGCCTTTGACTCTGTCAATGCATTTCTTTTTGCAGCGCAAGAAACGCCTTTTTGGCCACTAACGTCTTGGAAGTGCAAGGTGAGATAAGTGAGGAAAAGGGGAAGCTAGCGCAGCACCCCTGTATTAAAAGTATTCTCCCATTAGCTGCTTCTCATCAGTACCAACCGGGCCGGATTGTCTAAAGCACAGTGAAGCCCCCATCCACTCTCAGATCTGCACCAGTCATATATCTTGACGCATCCGACTACAAGAAAGTCACACGCCCAGCAAGATCCTCTGGTTGTCCCATCTTCCTCTGTGGAATTCCAGACATCCATATCCTCTTGATCTCTGCATCTTTCTCCATTATGGCCTCAGTCCTGCAATTTATCAGCGCCTCCTCTCATCACTCTATCCTCTCAAACTTACAGAGGAGTCAACATATACCCCGGACTAATATTATTAACCCGTATCCCAAACGGTGCCCATTCAACAGCCAAACTCGCACACAATTGCCTCACCCGCCGCTTTCGAAGCATTATACGGTGCCTGAGTTTGCGGGATGTTGACGATAGCGCCTGACATGCTTCCAATGAAGACCATGCTGCCGGGAGCCTTGCGCTCAATCAGATGCCTTGCGACGGCGTTTTCGCAGAGGAGAGTGCCGTCAATATTTACGGACCAGAGCTTGCGTATTCGCTCGATAGGATACTGGAGGGTGGGGATGTTCTCGGTGAAGCTAGCTGAGGTTACGAGGTGGTCTATCTTTCCGTGTTGGGTGATGATCTCGGTCATTGCTGCTTCGACGTATTCTTGGAATGATACGTCTGCATAGTGGGACGTTACCAGTGGAGACCTAATACCTTTTTAATCGGAAACATCGAACATAGGACGCTAGATGATTTTACTTTAGTGCTTCGGGATGTTCTTTTTTGAATGCTGCCATGAGCATTTCTGCTTGTCTCGCTCCAAGTTCATCTGTTTGATGTCAGCACCCTATCACCTTTTTTTTGGCAGGAGGGTTACTCTGGAGGTCTATAATAGCAACATTGCAGCCACTCATCACCATCGCCCGGCTCATTGCAAGACCAAGACCGTTGGCACCATCAGTGACCACTCCCACTTTCCCCTCAAGCGAGAAGACAGGGAGGGTAAGCTTCGGCTGCGCTTCCATATGGCCGTTCTGCAGTTGATCGACCGGTACCACCATTTTGAGTAAAATGTCTATAAATGAGATATCTACGAATTTTAGAAGATAATTGAGATTGTTGTGGACTATGGGTTAGAAAGGCACGCATGTGTGTTATATACATGTTCTCGAAGACGAGACATTTTATGTTGTGGCATCACGCAAGCATCACCTCATTCCAAAACAATGATCATGTGTCTCGTGAGAACTTCAACAGTTAGCAATTGAAAGACAAGGGCGAGCCTCAGGTCCTTCAACTTTTTCATTGGTGTTGGACTCTGATTGGCGCGCTTCTGTGTCTATACAGGAGTAGAATCGAAATGGAGCCGCCCACTTCAACCCACGAGAGACAAATTCTCCCCAGGCGCGCTAGCAGGATCATACCTTTCCATCATTCGTCCTCAGTCCTCTTCTCCTTTTTTTTATGGAATTCAAGTCCCTTGGTCGCATCCATTAAGCGAAGTCGCTTGGAGGATAGCCCCTGATTTGGCGAATCGGTGCCCAAGCGAGCAACGACTCTAGCTTTCAACCTCCCGGATTGGGTAGCGTGTCGCCTAAAGTGTGGGTAAAGCAGTCTTGGAATTGAACTTGAGGAGCGAACAGCCAGTCAAGACCAGTATCTGCAAAGGGGTCGTCGGAAATAGCGAAGGTCTGGAGTATATCTGGGTCTAACCCAGCATTGTCGCAGGCATCGGGGCGTCCATAAAGATCGTCCTCATCCCAAGGTTGGTTTTGTGCATCATCAAGATCTGGTATAATCTCTTCTGCTGTGGTTGGTACGTAGGAAGGTTCGTTGGCGAGGCTATCCTAAGAGGATCCAACAAAGGGATCGCTTCCACTCTGCGTTGAGGGAGCAGGACCAGCAGTATGTAAGACGTTGCTAAGTCTCATGGGTAATTCAAATACAACACACCACCTCGTGGCAAGTTGTTGCAATAATCCGATGGCCTTCTTCATGCCTGGCCAAGCGACCCGCAACTCGTCCAGCGCGTCAACGCACACACGAAATCGAGAGATGGACTGCCGCCTTAGGGTTGGCTGGGAAGACGTCATATTGAGTAGATGTATGATCGCGGTTGTAAGGATGTGATGTACAATATAGAAAGGGGCATGCTTAAATGTATCAAGTTTGCGATAGCCGCGGATCAGATGTGTCATTGTAGAGGCAGCAGTCATGGAACGCAGGGCCAGACGATAGGAGGAACTTAAGGATTTCTCTTAGAGATATGGTCGATGGACGAGAAGGAGTGACATCTGATAGGACATTTTGGAAGCATGTGATGTAGGAGGAGGTTATGCTTCTGCCTAGGCAAAGGCGAGGATCAATGTTCTGGTGGAATGTTACAATCTGCTCTCGGTCATCTATCAACAATTTGTTTCTTTCGGCGGAGTTGAGACTGGGAAACTCGAAGGCATATCTAGGATGGGATCAGCTCTGGTAAACTGACTCGAAGAACAGACAATACATTTGATCCATGAATTGGTCATAGAGCAACTATAACTGGCATTGGTGATCAAATGTGACTTCAACTAATGATGATGATTGATCAAAGATGCTGTGAAGTGGTGAAGTCTTCACACGCCTCCATGGAATTGTACATTGTCTGCCTAAGATCGACGCAGCTATGCTATATTTCTTTCAGGCTTAAAATATTTGGTTGGGACTAGTTTACGTCTTACCGATATACTAAGAAAAACTGCCAAAATGTTCGGATTCGATCTTCGTGGACGTTGAGATCTGTGATCGAGTGATTCGAAGTAGGTTCTGAATTCAAGCACTCAAGCGCTCCGACATGCAAGCCCCTGTAGGGCAAAGTATTATGGTCAGTAGACCTGTTTTGCTATGAATTGTTCCTGATAGATGATTTAAATATGCTCGGGAAAGAAATACGGCTCACAGCAGCTAAGACTCACATATGAATACATAGACTGGCAGTCATAGCTACGAGAAAATGCCAGTTTAGCACCTCACACAAGTTCGAGGGAAAGAGGCATACAATTATACATCCAAGCCATATTTGCGTTCTCCAAGCTAAGTTTTCGCCAACACATGATTGTGAGAGTCCGAATCACATTTGTCAAATGGAAGCTCCGACAACATGTCAAGGCCAGCTTTTCGGCATTGGAAGCAAAGCAATCTCCAGTTTGCTGGACACCTTTTGTGGATAGTAGTCTTGCGCCCACAGAGTATATGGCACTCTGCAAGAGAGAAGAAGCCAGATCATCGTCATCCAGGTTGAGGATGATAGAGGCTAGAGGGGGGGAAGGAACTAATTGATGAAAGAAGTTGATATGATCTGAGAAAGAGCAACTAGACGCGATGTCAAAACCTCGTCTCGAGCCAACTCCGCGTATAGGTGTATAGAACTCCATTCGATATTTGAAGCTTCTCGGTTGTTTATAGTAGTTGTGCTGGGAGGCGAAGACGTTGTGAAGCAAAAATTTCCCAATGGGCTGATGAAAGAAGGTTCGCCAGCTTCACCAATACTCATCTTCCACATCATGGACCCAACTTCATCGATTACAGAATTTGATCTCTCATTGTGATGTTCTTCCACCCCATTTTCAGCAACGCCAGCATCGTCCTGAACTGGTGCTCCAGCGCTTCTAGATTGAACCCCTCGCTTGCTGATTCGAGCCTCGATTCTCGAGATCTCGCACGTAGGCTTTCAGCGCCTCGACTTGCTTTTCAAGAGAAGCAACGTAATCTGGATTTCCTTTACATCTGCGTGGATTAGTAGGAGAAGAGAAGATATCTGCAAGGGCTCAGGACTTACTTGAGGCCCAAGTTCTGCGACAATTCGTAATTGCACTCTCTATTCTGTTTGTCGCCGGCTTGACACCATCGTATTTCCGCTTCCTCTTTCTGCAGGCTTCGCAAGCAAGGCTGACTCGCTTTTGATTACATGACTCACCTGGGTCGGTATTCATTACAGTAAGAAATTTGACAAGTAGTGGGGCATACTAGCAATTGTGCGAAGTCATGATATGTATTAAAAGGAGACACAGAAGGGAGAAGACCGATAGTTTAGAATGTGGGGAGCAAGATTTCAGGTCCAAAAGTGGAGGAGATGCAAAAGTGGGGTATGATTAAATGGATCTGGAAAGAATATCAGCAAGTCAAAGACGGATTTAGGGAGGTCTTCAACAGGAATGGTACTAGCCATACAATATACGAAAACAGAAAAGGCCGACACTAGACTATGATGTAGTAGACAAGGAGATATTGACCAAGTCTTCAGGTTCAATTGGAAACCTTGCATCTGCGGTCTCAGTCGGGGCATCTTCATTTGAAATGAAAGTCACCGACCCAAAATCGCTGCTCGATGAGCTGGACTTGAGTAGATTGAAGAAGCTTCTAGGTCATGAGGAGAGGAGGGGGCCTCATAAGTCACCGAAATATGTCGAGCCAACAGGAACGAATCACCCCCAAGTAACCGTCAATGAGTCGATACCGTCCTTAGCCCAAACCAATCTGGTTGCTCAACCACAAGTGTCAACAAAGGAAATGCCAATTGAGAAAGGAAATTCATAAGAATTAATCTCTGCAAAGGTACAGCGATTAGGAGACTTCATCGACAGAGACGCAGTACGTCGTCCACTCCTCCCACTCTTCTCCATATCCATACACTGACCTTCCATAGCTCACTCTTGCAGACTTCTTTATCAAGTGCAAAACAAACGAAGAATACGGCTCCCATTGTCTCGAGTACTCCCATTCATCCTTCCACTCTCGCGTCAAATCCGGCTTCAACATTGAAGTCACAAGCAAGCTTTCGGTTGCGGCAGCTCACGCGAAATGGCCGTCAAAGCACTTCTCGGCGTTGGCGTACAGTGCGTTATAGCTAAATCCTTCGCGTTCATATACGCTCGGAATCAGCCGAATATTGGATTAATCGGTATTACGATTACGGACGAGGGGTTTTATGAGAAGACGGAAGATGGAGTGGAGATTGAGGATGATTTGGCTGAGAGGAAAGTCAGCGTTAGTGGCCGGGAGTGGGCGATTGAGTCGAGCCAGATGGAGAAGGAGTTGATTAAGGCGGGTGGGATCTATGGGGCGTTTGGGAACTTTGGAAAGAGGATGTTTGAGGAGATGTGTGCACCTCCAGGGCCGAGGAAGATAGTGGATGAGGGATGCGAGATATTGACAGTTTTGCAGTGGTAGAGGGCCTGTGCATTAACCAAGAATGTTCTATGAAATAACTTACCCTCTTAAACAATATATCACTTTCTTCGTGCTAGAAATTTTTGAATTTGTTTTGGTGATATGTCCGCCTCTTACAATCAAGTCCACACCTGATTCATAGCCATGCCAGGAGAAGTATTTAATTAGGGGCGTAAAGTTGATCTTGCTCGTTCTACTTCTTTCTCTACATTTTTGACCAGAATCTTCCACCCCAACCGTACTCAATTAAATATTCTCCAGATCACGAAACAATGGCAGCCAGAAAGGAAAGCAGTCGCAAAGAGAAGGTCACTGAAAGCACCGCTTCAAGTTCCTCGAAGCGGGAGGCCTTCTCTTCCACCAAGCCTCGTACAGTGAGGCATGATCGTCATATCACGAATCTAGCACCGCATCAAGCTGGTCGGGTGGCCTCTTCAATTATTCCGCGCTGATGGAAAGCTCAGGATCTGAAATTCCATTCCATCGCTGTATGCCGTCCACGCCAGGCGAATACAAAATCGAATCATCTGAGTGGAGTACTTGTTTCTCAACCCAGAATGCACTTCCTGAACCTAGCCATAACTCGTCTAGTCTCACGGGCCGCGACAAGGTCAACTCACTTACATAGATATTGTCTAACATCCCACCTCCCGAGAGCTCGAGGAATTTGATAGCCAGTGCTGCATCAAAAGAACTTGAGAACTCAAATCAATCAAAATCGAAAAGGTCTGACCCGCTTCCGTATTCCAGATGATATGACACAGTCACCAGCTCCTCCAGAACGGTGCCCAAGACCTCAAGACTACCCACTCTTGCTGAAAGCTGAGAAACCCAACATCCACCACTACGCCCAGAGAAAGCCAGCACAAATCAGACTATGACAAGAACATCGCCTCACGCTATGTCAGCATCGAATCACTGTCACCAGCCGAGCGGAAGAAGCAAGAGAACTGGGCATGGAAAAGGGTGAATGAAATCAACGCATGTCCACTTGGAGCGCCATACATCAAAATCAACGGCGGATTCAGATGCGAACCTGGGACTCATCTCGTCACCAATGCACTGCTGGCAGAGGGGAAGGGTGGTTGCTTCTGTGTGAAAGAAACCAGGCGCCCGCATATGCTTCGTCCTAGACGGGTTCTCAAAAACAGTGGTGGCCAACGGGTAACCTGGGCAAAAGAGACGGAAGATGAGACTTGGGAAGGTCCGTATTATTCTCAGAAAATATGGATATGCACCTTTACGGGGAGCTGCCACACCAGAGGGGCAGAAAATTGGGTAGTCGTGGATGGAGATAAGTAGGCTTCTGAAATGTTCAGCGTCTCGCTCCATGGGTTCAATACAAGCATTGGCGTTTTTGATGCCCCGCCCAATTCCAGTTCTGCCATCACTTTCCCATTCATCTCCCTCTGAATACTGCGAGCTTTCAACTCCTCCTGACTCGGATCATCGGATGAATGGGGAACCAGATGGCTAGGTCCATTCAGCGACCGGTTCGCCCCGTAACACCATCCTCTTAACCCACTCTTGGCACAGTACAATAACGTCTTCATCTCCGTAGTAGCTTTTAGGCACGTTGATTTCCCTCAGCTGTATCTTGTTGTTCTCATTCCACCCGTATTTTCCCATTGGAATGATATGATTGGCCTCCACATTCACAAGCACAACATCAAGTGCTCTCTCCTTACCATCTCCTGAAAAAAGATTCTTCCACTCCTGATTGATATCGACCTCTTCGAGTCCGTCAGTCCTCGTCAGCACCAATGTCTCCAGATGCTTCAGCTGTCGCAGCCCTGTCCAGAACTTCGTCGCTGCTACATCTTGGTTGTACAGCATCAGAGTCTTCAGTTTCGGCCACATAGACCATACTGGCGGCTCATCCGATGGTGGGCCAAGAGTGTCCAAGTAGAGCTCATCGCGTACGCTGCAGAATACCTCCAGGTGAGGAAGACTTAAGAAAGCAGAACGTAAGATGGACCGCGTACCGTTGGTGTCGTCTCCAGGGTAGAGCCCCCGCAGTGGAATGTCAATCACGAGTCGGCGTAGGTACGGAGACAAGATGGGCATAAGATCTTTGATTGCTGGCACAGCGCAAATATCGTCGTTTCTAGCATATCGCACGGTGGACGGCGGATGAAAGGGTTCCGTATGGATGAACAGAGATTCGGAGGTATGAGCTCGTTCTGATCGGTCTAACAGGGTTCGCAAAAGCTGGTAAGGCTGATAAGGACCATGAATATATAGACAATATCGGTACAGGAGACGGCAGGCTCTGTGAGAAATGGCTCGGCTTGTCAGAGCAAGTGAGAGGAGCGTTTTGGTAATCAGGTTGTTAGGTGGCAGAGCCACAGGTGAGGGATCAGGCGGTGCAATGAAGTCAACAATATGTAGGAGAATCTCGACTGGCAGTGAATTTTGCTCTCTTGCGGTCGCCATGATTCCAGAGTCGACTTTATGATGGGTTTCTGAATTGAATTTGAGAGTTGTCGTCGTCTTCGGTCGGGAGATCGGGTACGCTATAATGTAGCGAGCTTCGCCTAACAAAGCCCAAAGGAACGCGACCTCAACCTCAACTCTTCCATCTCACACTCACAACAACAGTCAAGCTCAAATGCCCACAACACATCGGGCACCCGGGCTCACGACATGCGACTATGGGAGTTACGAAGCGGACATTATGTTGGCTGAGATCCTGAAATGGTTAAGAGATGTGTGCTTGAGGGACGGGCGTGTCCTTGGAGCGGACTTCAGCGCAGAGCAGGAAGCATTCTCCGAATCCCAGCTCGTTGGCCTTAGGGCCAAAGTTGCTTGGAAAGGACAGGATTTTCAGCCACTCAGTGTCGTGGTAGTGTATTTTGACGAGAACCGATCGAGACTTCTGGGGATGGATGGATGCGCCTATCGAATAATTATCCTTGTTGGCGCCTTCGACCCAGCTGAGCACAACCGCCAACGATGGCGCAATCCAATTTCCCTTTCCAGAACGCACCACTATGGGGAGGGGCGGCCCGTGTCTTCGATAGCCTGCATCATGCATGCATGGATCTGGCGCCCCTTTCTTTTCTTATCACACTTAAAGAAAGCCATCTTGACGGCCAATATTTCTTGGTGCCATCTGACCATAATTGTTTTCTCAGAGGCATTGTTCCCGCAGGGCTACGGACGTGAATGCAGAAATCTCGAATTTTAACCAACCTCCACAACTACAATGGCCAAAGTGTTGTTGAACGGCAAACCCTCCGATGAGGGCGTGGAGGAGATTCTTCTCAAGGGTAAACTACACCAACCCGAAGCCCGAGTCAAACGACAAGGAGCTCCAGACAATCGTCCATCATATCGCGAACCACCACGATTGCAATCCATTATTCGGCGAGAGATTATGCCAACAATCTTCCCAAACCAGTTCAGATACTCACCAATCGCCAAAGATGAGATTCGATTGTTGAGCATTCATCCAGGGAAGAAGGAAGATACGATGCACTGCCTGATTTTCAAACGGAAATTGTCCGAAGTTGAAGGATGCTATGAAGCACTCTCCTACGTCTGGGGTCCTCCTACGGACCGAGCCGATTGCAGAATCTATCTCCAAGATCTCCATGCAAAGCCTCAAGTGGACAAGAAAATGGATTTCCGAGAAGCTGCGATGATGGCAGGACCAAGAAGATTTTACGTTCGGCCGAATCTTTACTCGGCGCTTCTTCATCTGAGGAGACGAAATCGAGAGGTTAATCTTTGGGTCGATGCGATCTGTATCAACCAGGGTCCAGATGGTGAGGAAGAGAAACAACACCAACTCGCACAGATGGCGAAAATATACAACCACGCCTTCAATGTTTGCATCTGGCTTGGCGGCTCCGACATTCGATCAAATTCGGCCATGACACTTATCCGACAAATCATGGATTTCCACACTTTTGACGTCCTGATGAAGAACCTGGACTCAAGGTCTCAGTGGCATGACATGATTGAACTCATGAAATCTCCATGGTTCAGTCGTCGTTGGATCATCCAAGAAGTTGCAATGGCCAAGAATGCATCTGTGCACTGCGGCGACCAAGTAGTGCACTGGGATGACTTCTCCGATGCAGTCAATTTGATTAACGACAAATTGGAGAGTTTGCGAGAGAATATTGGAGATCACGATATTTTTGGAGAGGTAGAAGGATTAAGTGCGAGCATTTTAGTCAAGACGATCAGTAATGTGTGCCGAAAAACGGACGACGGAGACATTTCAGAGCGTCGAATGGACATGGAAACTCTCGTGTGCTCGTTGCTCAGCTTCCAGACCAGCATTGCACAAGATCATTTATATTCGCTGCTTGCAATCGCAAAAGATGTTGCTTGGGAACCAGAAGATCAGAACTCTGCTTGGGACATTTCTCCGAATTACAAGCGCAGTACGAGGGACCTGTACATTGCATTTGTAAAGCGCTGCATCGAGACCTCGAATTCTCTTGATATCATATGCCGGCACTGGGCTCCACCCGTCAAAGACGTCCTGAATGAGGAAGTCAAGTTGCCATCCTGGGTCTCTATGCTGTCAAAATCGCCATTTGGGCTCCCAGGCGAAGGTAGAGGGAGACAGAACGGGGAAATTTTTGTTGGATTCATTGCTGGTGACAAACGGAAGAGATATCATGCCTGTGGGCAGACACGGCCTTCATTCTCTATCACCGAGAAAGTAATTGTTGCGTCACCTGTGTCGACCCCAGTCCTGGAGAAGCAGCCTCAGAGTTTGCTCTTCCCAATCAACACGGTGAGATGATTCTCTTTATCCCGGACAGTACTCTCCCTTTGTTCTCAATTGAATGGGGTTCTTTTTCACTTCTCATCTTGCCATAGGGATTCCAGGCTTTACTCACGATACACCTGGGCACTTCAAGTTTATGGAAATCTCAAGTTCATTGATATCTCAGCCAGGATGTTAAATATATGGCCAGGAAGGCCTCTTGAATATGATATGCTAACTCCCAAAATTATCTAGGTCCCTGAAGATTTCTCAGTCAAGGAACCTTCTCCTGCGTCAAATCCTGTAGCCACCGAACAAGACAAACCTCAATCAAAGGTCCAGATCAGAGTACAACACCCATCAAGATCTCCCAGCCAAATGGAAGATAAAGAGCGAAGTGAAAAGCTGAGCGGCATACTAAAAGTCAGTGGATTTGTGCTCGGAAGGATTACCAAAGTCTCTGACGTCGTCAGAGGCGGCATCATTCCAGGAAACTGGATCAAGGCAGCGGGGTGGCAAAGAACCAAAGAACAGAATCGAGTTCCAGACCGATTATGGCGAACATTGGTAGCGGATCGCGGACCCGGAGGCGGCATCCCACCTGGGTGGTACCATAGAGCGTGTCTCCATTGTCTGGTAGACACGAGACTAGTTGACGGACGAGGAAATCTCATGGTCGCCTCTCCTGGTCGTCGAACTGCCGAAATGACGGCCACCTTTCTCAAGCGCGTTGAGAGCGTCGTTTGGAATCGTCGCTTCTTCGAAGCCAAGACCACCAAGGGATTTGGACCGCTACCACTGTTTGGCCTGGCGCCAGAAGAGACGGAAGTGGACGATGAGGTCTGCATCTTATTCGGGTGTACAGTTCCGGTCATTCTACGAAAACTCAAAGGAACTCTTACGAACTCTCAGCAGTATGAACTTATTGGGGAGGCGTATGTTCATGGGAAGATGGATGGTGAAGCTGTCGAAGATGAAGAACGAGTGGAGGCGGTGGGCCAATGGTTTGAGTTACAATAAATGCACTTGAGGCACTCACAAACTTGGGATGCTCATGAATTTGAGATATCTAGGTCTTTGGTCATCATGGCTTCAGGCTCTTACATCACATTTTTTTGGAGCGCCAATTTATTCAGTCTTTACACATACGCATTCATCTCCTTCCTCATCATCGACGTCCCATTCTGTCAACCCAAACTCCCTCCCGTCCACATCAGCATCTTCTACGCCTTCGACTAGAACCTCAAATTTTGCTTCCTCCCTGGGCGCAGAATCATCCTTCAAGCCAAGCATGACACCGTTGTGGTGTGACCTATGATCAAAATCTCCCTTCGACGATACTCTGATCTGACGAAGTCGAAAGGCAAAGACAAACGGATCAGCTCCCTTAAACTTCTCCGTCATCTTATTCGTCACGTTCAAATTCGCATCGGGTCCCACATTTCCTGGGATTCCTGCATTCGTGCCGTCAACGCCAAGATGAAGCTTCAGACCTTTCGCATTGGCATGCTCGGTTGTCGAGGATGCACCGTATGCTACCTTCACTCCAGTCACCATGTACACCTTCGCTCTCATCAACCAGACTTTGTTCTCAACCAGATACTTTTTGACATTAGAATCCTCCATACTCTTTGCCACATACTCCGTTGTGGGAAGAAACCATTCCGTCTTCAAAGTCCCGCACTTCCAATCGTCCTTCACACCTGCGCTGCCAGATGCTTCAACATCTCCACCGATACCAAAGATCTGCATCACAAATGAGGTCCAGATGCCAAAGCTTCCACTGGTCTTCTTATCTCTCGCTAAAGTGTAGTCGGTCTCAACATGCTCCCAAACTTTGATCTCGTCGGGATTTATGGGCACAGGAGCGGTATTGAGAGGCTCATCGGCGAGTCCTGGAATTGATATGATATTTCCAAGTCTAATTGGTCCATCAGGCGGAGAATCGCGAGTTGGTGCTAGAAAGTAGCATTTTCGAGGTCCGATTGGAGGCATTTTAGAGATAGATAATAGGTGTTTGCAGTTGATTCAGTACTAACGAATATTAAATTACCAGAAACTCGACCCCTCAGATAATCACTGTCCCAAAAACTGGACTGAACCTTCATTCTTCAGCCTTCCTGCCGTCATGCTTGGCAATGCCTCTGCCCCCCATCTCGTGCCTGCATGCATTTTCGTGTTCCCTGTAGCTGCAGGAGCTGAGGTGCATGTGGCTGCCACCGAGACCTGAATCGGCCCATCCCGCGTGCCCGAATATTGCTTTTATTACGAGGCAAGAGTCTCATGCGTACGCCAGAGGCACAACCGCTGAACAAATGACAAGGCCCAGATGGTGCGGAGATAATCCCAACTTCGGGCTCATGCGACCCGCTCCACAACACCACTGCGCTCAGATCAAGTTGGTTCCCTCAATTATCCAGACATTGAATACTTCGGTCAGAACATCCTCCACCGCAACAGCAAGCGACCATGCCGGGCGCGCAAGAGAGAGAAAACTTGCAAGAAATGCTTGACCGGGCATACACCTTACCGTCTGGCGATGACCAAATTGGTGCTTGGAGGGACATAGTTGAGGTCTCAGATCAATTACTTCAAGCCGACGACGAGTGTTTCGAAGAAAATGTGGTACTGCGTGATCAATTCTCGGACCTGTTATTGAAGCAACATTTGTATGACGAGGCAGCTGAGTGTAATGAAATTATATCGTTGAGGCTCAACTCATCAAAAGTCGTTCAGTTGCCAACGATAGAGACCCAAGTCCGAGCTCGTCAAGCCGTATTGCAAAGGATCGCGCTAGGTTCTCAACTTGACCCATCACAACCGCGCCAGAATGAAAAGGAAATCCAAACTCGTCGACGACACTCGAGCTCAACTTCTGACGGCACGACGCGATCATTTGTCTCGTCGAAGCCTACTTCACCTGAACCTAATGACCCACCGTCTCCGTGGATCTGGTCCAAGAAGCGAAAAGCAACGGTTCCAGTCACGAAACCTGCTCCGATGACTGTACCAAGTATGTACCCATTGAAAATCTCAAACCCATTTCTAACATAGCATACCGTTCCGGAATCTAGACCTGCTTCAAAGCCACCAAAGCCTATGCAAGACGTTCCGACAAAGTCTCAAACCACTATTGCGGATAATGGAGTCTATGAGGGTAAGCAGACGGAAGCTTTCGGGAAACCCACATCATCTGGCGCTCCGACGACAGGTCACAATTTTACCCAGGGTCGCTTTCTGGGCGATGATATTGGTTCTGATACACCGTAAGCTATATTTTCTCTCACTTACGTTTGCATCAAGTCTGCGGTTCTTTGCTAGACTTCCTGGAGTTCAGGCAATCCCTCCACTATTTCATTCTAGAGCTTCTTGATGTTTCCAGCTCTTCAATTCTTCTTTCTCAACTTCTAGAACTAATATGGCTACAGGCAGCAAAGAGCAGACAGATGGTTTCAGCATCTTGAAGACTGGACGCACAATTTTGTCTTTGGTGAGAAGAGTAAATATCAAAACTGCGTAGTCAATGGCCAACCGTACACTAAAGTTAAAGTTGCTGTGCTTGACACCGGGATAGCGATGTCAACGAAAGAAGAGAAAATGCGACTGCAGACATACAGACCACGCATCAGAAGCACGCAGAGCTTCTTGAAAGGAGAAACTTCTGGAAATATTGACGAACGAGGGCACGGTACAGCTGTTACATGTCTTGTACTCAAGACGTCTCCGAATACCGAAGTATACGTGGCTCGAGTGGCACGATGGGAAAAGGCGAGTTGGAATATCGACAAGGACGCCGTAGCTGCGGCCATTCGAAAAGCTGTGGATGATTGGGAAGTTGACATAATCAACATGTCGTTCGGATGGGACAGGGACGACCACGTTGGAGTTCGTGACGCGATATCATATACGAGAACTAAGAAAGTGCTTATGTTTGCATCCACTTCGAACTATGGGATTGGGCCTCCAAACAGTATTTTATACCCGGCCAGATCTCCAGATGTCATCGCCATCGATGCTGCAGATGGAATTGGGTATCCGGCTTCATTCAATCCGCCCTCCGAAGACTTAATTGGGAAGACTCGATTTACAGCGCTTGGGGTAGCAGTGAAGAACCCAATCATGGAAGAGAGGATCTCTGGGACTTCATTTGCCTGTCCAATTGCTGCGGGAATTGCGGCGCTCGTGCTGGAATTCGCAAGACAGACCCCTCTTGGGTTCGATTCAAATGTCAATGAGCACTTAAAGATGAATACAGGAATGCTCTTGATCTTGAGAATTATGGGGAAACAGAAGGATGCTTCGCGGCTGAACTTTTTGTGTCCTTGGTTCTTGCTCAAGGGTAATGACTATGATATGTATGGCGGAGACGGCAAGCCGGGCTCACGGAGAGCATACGTCGCTGATCGGATCGCCGACATCCTGCAAGAAGAGTTTGGTCCAGATGTTGGCAAACAAGTTCATCAGAATTCCAAGTACATGTCAACTTCGCCATACATTCTGAGATGATATTCATTAGAATGCTAGATATCAGCACAGCATGGAAACCTGCCGAGGGCTTGGTAGCGCTCCGAGCGAAGAAGAGTTGATCGCAACCTCGACTCTCTTCCACCATCTTGGCGATCCCAGCTGCTGCCTCATCCAAATCCTCTTCTTCAAGGTCTAAGTCCTTGTTACAACTCTTGTCCTCAAAGCATTCGCCCATACCAGACTTAAAGCACGTCCCATACAACACATCAACAAATCCCATTCTATTCCCTTTCTTCACCTCCTCCATTCCATTCGCAACTGCCTCAGCAACAGGAACTTTAGTGATCGTCCAGTCCTCCTCAGTGGTGTCTGTTGCCTTCTGGACAGATCGAAGCACGTCCATCTGGCCGGCGCTAAACGATTGAACGTACGCGAACTTGTTCCTATACTTCTCCAACTCGGAAACCGGCAGAGTGAGTAGTTTGGCAACAGCGCGACCAACATGAGGGAGTGTTGTGGTGCTCAATTTTTTGTTACCATCGTCATACAGCTTGGCTTCGTGCTCCTTGATCTGGACTCCGAAGAAACCGCCTGCGAGATTCTGATGGCCAAGTCAGTACAGGAAATATCTCATGAGCTTGGAGTACTCGCGAAGTCAGACCACAGCCCGCACACCACGCTAATCCAGCTGCTCTTTCCCAGCCTCTCAATCTCATCCCGATAAACCTTCTTCACTTTCAAAATACCGACTCCCTCACAAATCCCCTCGTGTCCAGTGTCCGGACAAAACTCACAGGAAAGTACCCAAAGCACATTGGCGTCGGCTGCGGCTTGGATGAGCTTTGGTTGGAGGTCCTTTGGCGCAGTTGTCGCTAGGATGATGATCAGCACATCTTGGCCTTTCAGTGCCGATATGAGGAAGTCGATCGAGGTGTAGTCGCCTCGTTGAACATTGACACCTTCCGGAAAGGTGCTAGAGCTTAAGTCACGAGTGATCGCTGTGATGTTGAAGAGCTTTGCGTCAAGCAGGGAAGTAACAATGAGTGTGTCACTTTTGCCAGAGCCGCCGGCTATGGCCATATTCTTCAAATGAGACATCTTTTGTAGAGATGTAGTGAGCGAGGGTGAAAATATTCAAGTGAGGAAAAATGGAGAACTATGAAGCATTGGAGCTTAAGAACTTAACACCAAAAGAGAGATTCTGTACTTGTCCATGCTCTTGTATAACAATCATATCGCCTCGGCCATGGAAACTTCCTGGGGCAACATTTCATCCTACGGAGAATGCCTTATCTCCGCATTCCCATAGTATCTCAGAAACGAGAAGCTAACAAATCCATCTACATGAGCATCCAAGCTCCCCTAACACCCTCTTAATGGCATCTTGGCTTTTCCTTGACGCAAGCCATGAGGCTCATCATGTTGGCGGAACGAAGATGCTCTAGCCGCTTTTGGCGTTATGTCGGTAGAGCCAATAGGGGCTCTCGCTTAATCCGCTGCCTCGATCCACCTTGAATCCGCATCCCGGATTTAACCTTCCTATCCGGACTTTGGCTTTCTGTTTCTCATGTGTAACGTCGACTTGGAATTTTGGCATGCCACGATCTCGACAATTAAACCGTGGTGGGAGTACCGAAGAGCACTGGCTGTGCGACATGCCGGACACGGAAAATCAAGTAGGTTGTCATTTCCTGTGGACGCTAAGATTGATGCCTCCGTAACGCGTCTTGAAGAAGTATAAGACCTGAAGCTTATGATTGATAGTGTGACGAGAACGTACCATCCTGCTTGAAATGCATTGAGAGCAAGTTCCCTTGTCCTGGGTATCCTCGACGGCTGAAGTTCCAGGACGAAGGGGAGGCTCTGAAGAAGAAATATCGAGTCATGGCAAGGTGTCACGCCTATCCTACCAAAGCTACATCTAATCTTTACCAGAATTCCGGGAATGTCTTAATCTGGGACATCCCGCTGGCTGGAACCGACACTCTTGCATGTAGTTTTGCCTCAACTCTCCAATCCGACATACTGGCCGGCCGCAGTCTAGCCATCTTCGGCAAATTCACGAATGAAGTCCCTCATAGAATAAGTCAGGAAACACCCTTGATCTCGCAGTTGAAGATATATACCCCGGACAAAGCGCAGTCCTTGCTCGCGACTTTAGTTTACTACCCTAGAGCCAATGACAGTATGGAGAGGCTTTACGCAGTCTACAGCAAGTTCTCAATGACGGTAAACTGCAGCTCAATCTCCAGAGATCCTACGTGCAACTGTTCTTCTTGCCATTTCCGAATAAATTCTTGGCATTGATAAGAGTGCATCCATCAACATAGAAGGGGCGTTTCTGTCTTAATCCAACTGTGTAGTCCGGGGAGGTTCGAGATAGTTTTGCACGTCAGATTTTGAGTGCAACTAGGGGAATTTTGTTATGGTGCCTTCCCGCCTATCAATGTTTGTGCTGCTGAGAAAACTTACCTTTGGATAGATACTCCACGCCATAAGCTCCGCACAGACAGCCTTCCTCTCTCATCCTGAGTGGAAGAGCCTCTGTAACCCCTAACAGCCAGAGACTTGCGGCTCAGATGCCTTTTAATACTCTCAACTCACTTCTCTCTGTGTTATCGGACGTCCCACCCCTCAGCAGTTTCAAACTCCTAAGTCGGAATTCGAATCCACGTCCTCGACAAGTTGACTTGAACATATTACGGCAGCAAACGTCCATCCTGAAATCTAAGTTGCATTCGTGGCGCGAAGAACCTGCACAGCAGGAACGCTTCAGGACGACGGTGCTGCCTGTAACACTCACAGACTCTCCATTTCCAGTGGTGCTGCGTTATGAGTCAACACATGCTTGTTGTCGCCACTGCATATTCGCGGCGGTGATCATACTTCTCAAGAGCCTTCTGATCAAGCTCGGGGCCGCGCACCCAAACACTCTTATATCGGAAAAAGAGAAGTTCGCGAGACACATCTGTCAGTCGTACGAGTACAGTACCGGACATGCACCGTTTGGGAATCGGTACATGCGGTTTGCGTTCTCGACTGTGTTACTGGTGGGTGAACGAGAAAGCGAGCAGAATCTATGGATAAGATAGAGGGTAAAGGAGATGAAGGGTGGGTTGAGTGTTGAACTAGGGGAGACGGAGTTGGCAAAAGGGTATTTGGACGAGGTGGACGATAGCGCTTTTGAATACTTGAGATACTGAAGTGCTATGGTCGAAGGAGTCACAATGATATGCCTTGTCTTCAACCAAAAATTTCATGATCATTGATTGCTCCTATATGAAGATAACCTTTTCTCGAAAACATGGTCCCTTTCTCCATCGTTTTTCAAGATCGTATGCACCGCCAATTCTGGCCAGCTTGTCCTCTGCAACCTTTGCTATGATAACAAATAACACTTCCACAAGAGCTGATGTCTTCATTTGGAAAAAGTCTAGTCTTTGATCTTCCTCCGGAGCGACATAATCAGGGGTTCCGACTTGATTAATGTCTACATCGAGGATGACATTCTCCGTTTGCAAAAGGGGATGCACGGCCCCAATCCAGTCATTATTAGGAAGGCTTCTCAGAATCATCTTTTTACTGTCCTCTTTCTCTGGAGGGAGACTCAACTTCTGACATACGCAATGAGCGTAAGCTGAGCTGATTTAGGCCTTCTAAATCGATCAGAACTTGCGTATTCGGCCTTCACGTCCACAACTTTAACGGGGCATTGACCAGTTGAGAACATATTCGTAAATACTTTCGGTGCAAAATCATCGATCCCATCTTCGTTAGGGCGCCTTGCTGCAACGCTGGCATCGAACTTACTGTCGATCGACGCCCAAGACCACGTTGGAGCGAGGTATTCTGTTGGTCTTGGGTTGGGAGTATCGTAATGATTGAGCCTTGACCAAAGAAGATAACGCGGTAAGTCATCACGAGGAAGACCGGCAATATAACGATCTGACTGCTGAAATAAGCACTGTGCTATTGTGGACACAGCGGGAAGGCGGTCCGCGGGATAAGTAACATCTTGGTCGTAGAAGTCTTTCAACATCCGGTACTCGTTCTCCCCACTGAGTGCACAGTCCCACTGAATGAATACTAAACCTTTGCTGGGCCTTATGTTCCTAAAAATTAATAAAATAAACTATAACACTAAATATTATAATTCTTCTTATAGATTGTCAGGGCGGCGGCTCAGAACCTTGCCCTGACTCCCCGCTATATCATGTGATCTGCTATCCAGCTATATAGTCAGGGCTTTTCCCCTCCCTTCTTCCATCTCTAGCTTTAGATCTTT